>BHFT01071755.1:0-11576 GCA_004320025.1 Laticauda laticaudata | reverse complement strand
ACAACGGATGGAACATTTTGCTTGTCCATTGTGTCCGTTTTGCATCCGTTGGGCAGTGTGACAGGGCCTTAAGAAATAAAGCAAGGCATCTTTTCAAAGCATATAATGTTGATATGCCAACAGAATTTGGCTTTACATCTATAAGGAAAGCTGTATAAAGTAACAAATTCAATTACATTTGAGTTCTTGGACTTTAAAACCCTGATAAGCAGAATTCTGCTGAGACTTCAGATGAGATAACTTATTAGTATTCCCAAACTACAGATACAAAACATTATGCAGTTTAAAAGTTAGCAAATACTTTAAAAGATGGGGATGTGCAACACAGATTGGGTTGAAAAATATTGCCTGGAGTGGGGGCACCAACAAAGAACATTTCTCACATGTATTAGATTCTAAAAGGCAAGCAGTTATTCATTTCACATTAAATACTGCACATCATTTAAAAAGAGTTGCTACTTTTGATGGAGTTTTCAGTATAATGTATTTACAACTGAAGTTTTGTTTTAAAGGTTGATAGGTTACAGTTCAATATAGAAATGATCTTTCCTTCAAAAAATAAAAAAAGTACAAAAGTACAACTTTTGCTAGTGGTTTTGATCCCTCTTTGATGTAGTGCATGATTGTTGTCAGGGTACAAATGAAGGTAGACCAAATATGCTTATGGGACTTGCAGAAAAAAGAGAAAGGGGACATCTGAGCACGGAGCTGCTATATTCTTTCCCTCACCACCCACCCAGTTTTAGCTCTGGTATAAAAATACTTAAAAAAAAAAAAAACCTGTGGTGGCATAGAGGCTAGAATGCAGTATTGCAGTTAAATCTGCTAGCAGTTCGATCCTGCCCAGCTCAGAGTTAACTCATCCTTCCATCCTTTCCAAGGTCAGTCAAATGAGGACCCAAATTGTTGGGGGCGATATGCTGACTCTGTAAACTGCTTAGAGAGAGCTGTAAAGCACTGTGAAGTAGTATATAAGGCTAAGTGCTATTGCTTAATAACTACAAAAGCTTTCATTTCAATCCTTTAGTTTTCTTTTTAATGCCAATATGATAATAAAAATCGTGCTTTGCATTTTACTCAACATGTGGCAAGGGTTTTGAGCATATATAAAATCTTGCTCCATTTTCAATTGCACATATTTGGTTGAATACAGATTTTCCCCCAAGTTGCACTGTTGACAGCAGAAGAAACTCAATAACTATTTAAAGCAGAACATAAGAAAGCAGTTCTCTAAATGGGCTTTGGATGACTTTGACTATTTGGGTTAATGTACCAAAGAGCCATCAGGTGATACTGCCAATTCTGTACCTGTCGTGCCTAGATTAGAAACAATATCCTGAATGTGAAAGTCTTTGTATGCATTTTCTCTTGCCTGCTTGATTGTGTGGCATTAATAGTAAGAACCAATTTAATGCTTTGGCTTTATTTATTCATTTTCTCTTTTGCATTTGTTATACAGTTCTGAAGAATTTGATGTGCTGGCTTCCTGCAGAAGAAAGGGCATTAATATATTGCTCACCAGCAAGCAAACTGTCAAGGCTAACAGTAGACTTGACCATCTAATGCCTTTTTTTTAATGACAAAAGAAATGTGAAGGTTTTTTAACTGTGGTTTGACAAGCCAGAAGATACAGGGTGGTTTGGTTTGTTCAGGCAGCATGCAATTTAAAAAAAAAAAAACTAACTTTTTTTCCTGAACTGGTACATCTAGACTAGGAGTGTGAAACTCATGGCCCATGGGCTGGATGCATGATGCGCTGACCATGCCCATGCCCAGTTTAGCAAAGGGGGTAAAAGTCACAATATGTCATCTGATGATGCCATGATGATGCCAGTTTGACACCCCTGATCTAGGCAATACTCATGATGAATCAGGCTCATGTACCAGTTCAACACTTAGAATAACACTGAAGTTCAGTTCTAACTTGCCAGGGTTGCATGTTGGTTGTCCTCTGTTCCTTGTAAATATCAAAAGTTCTGGAAGTGAAGTACTTGGAATGGTCTAGATAACAAGCTGCTGGGATTCAGAGAAAAACAATTTTGACATGTACCTTGTAGATATCAAATATTCTTGAGGTACTTGGAATGGTCTGGATAGTAAGCTGTCAACATTCAGAGAAAACCAATTTTGACCAGGTATTCATTTTTGGTTATTGTTTTGGGTTTGTAATGGTTCAATCACTTTGTCAATTTTATTTTTACATTTAAGAAACCTGATGTCTCGCTGCAGTTTCAGAACCTAGTGTTTGAAAATCTACATTTTGAAAGATGCTTTGGAAAATGGGAATGGATAAAATCACATTTTACAAGGATTTATAAGGATTCCTTCTGGATTTGTACAGCATTCCAAGCTCTTTTTGGTGAAAAAAAAAAGAAAAGAAAAAATGACCGTGTAATCTGTCTGTTTTAAAGCATACTTTATGAAGGAAGAAAATAACATTAGAGGGAGGAAGTAAAAGATAAATGCATTTATAACTGCTGTCAAAAAGATTGGAAGACTCTTCTGTTTTTTTGCTGTTTCAGTTTTCTTTCCTAACCATTCACTATTCTTTATTTCCTTTGTTTCTTTTCTAATATTTGTATTTAACAGAATAACAGAGTTGTAAGGGACCTTTGAAGTCTTCTAATTCAACCCCTTGCTCAAGCAGGAGACCCTATACCATTTCAGATTAATGGCTGTCCAGTGTTTTTTCAAAAGCCTTCAGTGATCGAGCACCTACAACTTCTGAAAACAAGCTGTTCCACTGGTTTATTGTTCTCACAGGCAGAAAATTTCTCCTTAGTTTTAGGTTGCTGCTTTCCTTGATTAGTTTCCATCCATTGCTCCTTGTCCTGCCTTCTGGTGCTTTGGAGAATAGCTTGGCACCCTCTTCTTCCTAGCAGCCCTTCAGATATTGGAACACTGCTATTATGTTGCTCCTAGTCCTTCTTGTTCCTACAACCGTTCTTCATATACTTTAGCTTCCAGATCCCTAGTCACTTTTGTTGCTTTTCTCTGCACTCTTTTCCAAAGCCTCTTGTCCATTTACTATCCATCCACTATTATTTGTAGGCTATGCTGTCCCTTATCTGACTGTTACTTTGATAACATCTCTGCCTGTTCTCCCAAAGACTTTCCCACATACCATTACAATAGGCCAGTTAGGATGGGTATACTCCAGGTGCCTTCTCTTAAGTGTTGTCACCAAGTGGACCTTAGGAAGGATGTCTTCTCCTTAGCAGCCCCTGTTCTGTGTATAATACTCTTCCCCCTGAGTTCTGGCAGTTTCTCACCTTCCCAAACTTCTAGAAAATCCTAAAAGTTGGTTCCTCCTTCAAGACCTGGGGTAAGGATTGTTGATGGTTTGAGAGTATGTAGGTTAGGGCACTGGGGTTTGATTTTAGATGTTGGGGTTGTTGGGTGTTGTTGTTGTTTTTTGCTTTCTTTCATTATATTACAGTTTTGTGAGCCACCCAGAGTTGTGACACATAAGATGGATGACTATACAAGTCTTTTAAATAAATAAATTAAAAACAAATTGATTTCATGGGAAATATTGAAACATTCTGGGATCCACACATAAGGCTTTGAGGAAATGGCTAGCTTTAAGGCCTGATGTTAACAACTCTATTCTCAATAATATATCCTAGCTAAGGGGCATTCTTCAACTTGGTACTCTTTTTAGCTGTACAAATGGGTGTCACAATGAAAGCTGCCTTTTCATCTGATGGGGTCTGGTATACTATATATAGCTGATATACTTGGCAGGACCTTACCTGATGAATCTAGACACATTTTTTACATTCTAATTATATCCAAATTAAGCTACTGTCCAATGTTCTTCTTTCATGGGGCAATGAGATCAACCCAGCAGTGGTGCTGATGTGGTAGAATTTCTTCCAAGTGAGGTCTGTCAAATATTGATGTTACATTTTTTTCAAGCTGTTGGTTAAAAATGCATTATTTGAGAATGCCTAACTAACATTTATTTTATCTTATCTTTCCTAAAGGATGTGGTGATTTAAATTACTGCTGTGTTGCCACAATCCATTCTCCCAAGCATAGACATACATACATTCAATCAGTATAGTCAGTAATCTCAAAGTAGCACAGTGATTCTCAGTGCTTATCTTCACAACAAACCTGAAACAACCTAAAGCCAGGAAAATACTTGGCCTTCATGTCACCCAATAAGATCCACGGTTGAAATAGGATCTCTGCAATCCATGTCTGAGCCTCTTTTCAGATAAATTTCATTTTCCCAGCCAATTTATTTCTCTCTCCTCACAAAATCCCAAGATACTTTTTCTATTTTCCACATGTTTCTGGATCTAGTACATACTACTTTACTCTCAAGTCTACAACTTTTTACATTATTAGTAATTAGTTAAAAAGCCACTGAACCCCAAACTTAAATTGCTTTCTTTTCTAATCTTGTTCATCTAGTGACATACTAATATGCCCAATTGGCCTCAAAAGCCACAAAGTGAAAAGAACTGACCAACCTGTAAGAGAAATCAACAAGTTGAAATAAAATACAAGTTGAATGTATTAAATACAAACTGAAATAAAAGAAATAGTTGCCAGCTACTTCACAATTGCCCCCATTTAAGAACTTGTAGACTTCAACTCCAAGAATTCCTCAGTCAACTGTGTTATGCTGGCTGGGGAATTCTGGGAGTTGAAGTCCACAGGTCTTAAAGTTGCCAAAGTTGGGCACCCATGAACATCCCTATTTAAGTCTTTTACACAGAATCACATATACATAGTTATATGGGTGAAAGTTCTTTGAGCATTACTTTAGCAGAATATAAAATTCACACCCTCAATACTCACATATAAATGTTTATGTATTTTATTCATTTACTTCAGACAAGAAAGTTGCATCCTGAGGAACGAAGGCAGATATATAGCTACAAAACACTAGAGTGTCTGAAAAGAAAAAGGATTATTTCCAATCTTTGTGTTTAAAAGAAGCAATTGTTACAAATCCTCTTTTCTTTCTACCTTTCATAGTTTTTCAGACTATGAAAGAAGAAACTCACTCTCAAAAAAAAAAAAAAAACACCCANCACCCACCCTGAAATTCTAAATATGGTTTCCAGAAGGAAGCCAACTGAAGACAGTTAAGTTTACCATAGAGTAGACATACATGAAAAGCATTGCTTAGAAATATTTATAATTCGGTCTAGATACTCTTTAAATATCAGTAAACATGATAAAAACTTAATATCCTGGTAAAGAACTAATATTTTGTATTTTCCAATGAAAGAAAGAACCAGGATTCCATCTGAAGAAGCAGAAGTGGGAAAACCACAATCTAACACAATTCTTGCTACCATGAGAGCATGCAACCTTGGGGGTGAGGGAATGTTATACATTGTGTCTAGCCTTTATTTATGTATTTATTTTTCTACAATTCTTATCCCACCATATTCCATAAGACACTTGGAGCAATTAACAATAAAATATAATATAAACAGTTAAAATCATAAAAACCTAAAGTCAATGTGGTATGAAGAACTGAAAATACAAAGATTTTGATGTCTTTTCCTAAAAGCAGAAAGCATTTGCGGCTAAGTGAATCCTAGAAAACTTAATTCTATGATTTGGGAGCAATGCAACACAAAAGGCTAACTCAGCTGTGCCGAACAAACTAAACACCCAAAATAGGGGAATCTTTCACTTTGTGAAGGCTTTTAAATGAAACGTAATAATGTCAGACAGATTGAGTTAACTAGATAAACCCTTCAGATGATTAGATTTTCAACCATTGAAAGTTCTAAATTATTACTTAAATTGCTCTTAGTGGGCAGGACAGGTTTTTAAACAGACAAGCTTTTATACAGTATTATTGCAATGGTTCCATATAGCCTTCAGGTTCTCAGAAGGTCTTATTGCATTAGCAGTATTTTTCAAATTTGGCAATTTCAAGTCCACTCTGTGAACTTCAATTTCTAGAATTCCCAGTCAGCATATGGGAGTCGAGGCCTACACTCTTGAAGTTGCCATGCTTGAAAAACACTGTGGATAGCTCTTCCATCCGGAAAAACGCGAGGTAGACCGGGTTCCAACAAACAGAGTTTTTATTTAAGCAACCAACAGTAACGGAACCTTCTGGCTAAAGCCGCAGCAGCCTTTTTATCCAGGCTTGCCTGCCGGCTTGTAGCCAATGGCAGCTATTTGACTTTGCCACCTTTCAGCGGCTCTTTTGGATTGGTTCTTAATGAACCAATCCAACACTGGCCTTTCTGGCCAATCAGATTAAGTTATTTGGAGTATACCATTCTATACAGAACACCCCTCCCCCCTTAGTTTAGTCCTACGTGGGTGACGTAGTCGCGCAGGTAGGTGGGGCTTCTTCTGACTCTATTTGACTTGCGTGGTTCATTTTCGCTGGAGACTTCGAGTGGTTCAAATGGGATCGCTGTCTCTCCGGCTCTTCTCCATGGAACCGCCTGGCAGAGTGAGTCAGCATGGTTGCTACCACTTGAGTTGCTCAGGCCGGTGGTTTTGCCGCTCCCTCCTGGCTTTCCCGAGCAGGTCAAGCTGGCTTGGCTGGCCCCTTCCAGGACGGGTTCCTCTTCATGTGGATTATTTCTGCCAGTTTCATCTAACCATAAGTCTTCTTTTTGCTCTTTTTGATAGCAATTTTCTGCAATCTCATATGACTCTAGGCATGTAATAATTGCAAGTCCTAGAATTTCTAATTGGTGAAATATACACCTGGAAGCATCTAATTGGAGAAGGCTGGTCTGCTTTCTTTATTTTTACATTTTAAATGTTTAAGATAGTCATTGTCTCAAGAAAAACCAAAGGAAGTATATTCCTTCACCAAATATGTGTGAAGAAATTATATATTAGTATAAATCCAGTAATTTCTACCTTAGACTTCTTTCTGTTCTTGCTTCAGTAAACAAATTATTAAAGGAAAGCTTTTGTATTCATTATTATCTCCTATTGTACACAAAGCTTTCCTTTCATTTGCTCCACTCCTTTCTCCTAATTATGTTTCATGTTGTTGTGGCTTTTTCTTAATTTCTTTTTGATTTTGATACTGAATCTTTAGCCCTTCATGCTGCTGACAATAAACTTTTCCATCATAAGGAAGAAATACTATCAGAGAAAGTGTGATTTCCAAAGTTGTTGTTTAAGGCCCTGTCACACTGCACAACGGATGCAAAAGTTTGTAAAAAGGACACAGTGGACGAGAAAAATGTTCCATCCATTGTTATCCACTCTCAAAAGGGGCAAAAATTTGCGCATAAACCAAGAGCGGATAACACAGAAAGGAAAACGGTAGGGCAAGCGACACAGAGCAGATGCGAAAAACAGATTGCAAGCAGAAGCCCTAGCGATGGAAGTGGATGGGAGTTGATGGCACATCCGCAAGGCTTCCGGGGACCACAGGCACAACGTGGTACGCGAGAACAGATGAAGCGCATGCAGACGGACATGGAACGGATGAAGCGGATGCACAGCGGATGCACAGCGGTGAAGCGGCATGCAGAGTGGAAGCCTAGCGGAAAGCCTAGCGGGAAACCTATTGGATCCTTGTTTAATTAACACATGCGGGGGGATTTATTGCATCAGCCCCGTAGCATATAAAGGGGAAGCAGGCTCGGAAGCAGGTCACCATTCAGAGGGAAAGACCTTGCTGCCAGATGCACTTGAGTGCCTTGCCTTGCCTGCCCTTGCTGCTTGCCATCCTGTGCCAGCCTTGCTGGGTCCCTGCTTTTGCTGCCTGAAAAAACCTCCAGCCTTGCTGCCTGCCTCCCTGCAAGCTAGCTGCCTGCAAGCCTTGGTTGCCTGGCCTGCCTGCCAGCCTTGGCTGCCTGACAGCCTTTGGGTTGGCCTGCCCTGCCTGCAAGCCTCCCTGCCAGCCTCCCTGCCAGCCAAGCAACCCCACAAAACCCATGGGGAAAAAATAGAAAGCCTTCAGCCCATCTGCTGCCAGCCCTGGCAAGAGGGACAGGGCCACCCTCCCCGCCCCCTGGCCCTCACTCTGCTTCTGCTGGAGCTTCTGTACCACGGGGCTCACTCTTCTTCGCGGCATGGGGGCTTCTGCTTTTGCTTCTGCTTTCTGGAGGAAGCTGATGCTGCCTGCTTCTGCAGTGGTGCTTTCTGCTCGTGCTTTACTCTGCTGTATGCTGCTTCCTGGCGTGGAGGTGCTTCTGCTGGTGCTTACTCTGCTGAGGCTGCTCCTGGCGGGTGATGCTTCTGCTGGTGCTTAACTCTGCTGAAGCTGCTCCTCGTTCCTGCTCGTGCGTTCCTGCTTCGTCCTACTCATGCTCCTGTCTTGCTCATTCCTGCTGGTCCTGCTTGTGCTCCTGGTCCTGCTCGTTGCTCACTGGTCCTTGTCGTGCTCCTTTGGTCCTGCTCGTGCTCCTGGTCCTGGCTCGTGCTGCTGCTGCTGCTGATGCAATGATGATGATGATGATTGATTCTTGCCTGGTTGCTGCTGCTGCTGCTGCTGCTTGATGCGATGATGATGATGATCCTGTTTGCTGCTGCTCTGCATGCTCCTGGTGTTGGAGAGCAGCCCCTACAAACGGGAAAGCCCCTCTTTGATGAGGGCCCATCTGGTCCTTGCCCAAAGGGAGGGAAGAGGGCATATCAGGAACAGGAGCAGGACGGCGATACTACCATTTGAGGAGGAAGGAACACGAGGATGAGTTGACTGGAGTGGCTGAGAGAGAATGACTATCTGTGGCGGAAGGCACCGGCTTTACAGGGACACCAAAAAGGAAGCATGCTGCTTGGCAGAGAGAAGGCGCGAGAGCCTGGGCTACACATCGGATGTGCTCCTCTGGCTGGTGGAGAGCACATTGCACACCTTTTGTACGGGAAGCTTGCACCCAAGAAAATCTGGACCAGGCCATGGTTAAGCTGTCATGGAACAGGAAGGACCTATGTCATGGCTAAGTGTGTAGCTTCCTGCGAGGGTGAGATCTGCCACCGAGGAGCAGCAGCAGCCCCTCTCCACGACCCTCTCTCTCCGGCAGATCCTGACTGAGAGCCAGCTTCCTCTTCTGGCTGAGAGTCAGCCTTCCTGTCTCCAGGCAGGTTTTCTTGTGGAGCGTGCCACGGCGGAGAAACCCACGGACAGGTTTTAACCAGGTGCGGAGCGCATGGACGATTCCCTGGTGCAGTGCGCGGAGAATAGGAGACGGCACTTCCACCACCAGGCCCACCCACATTTCCACCTCCCCCAGCCTCCACCTCCCACAGAAAGGCAGAGAGTCAGACAGGAGCGGCAAGCCACACTGTCCTGCATGGAGATCAGGGACACATCCGCACCAGCATAGATCTCCTCTCTCAAGCTGGTTCCACACCGAACTCCTCATTTCCTCCAACTGCAAGCCCTTCCTCACCCTGTGTCAACCAGGACCCTCATGGACATGGCAGAACCCCCAGTACCCAGGTGGTGAAGGACTGGTTTCACTGAGCTGCTTCACAAACCTCCAGATCTATATAGGAACCTGCTCCCACTCAGTCCAGTCTTGTTCCTTTTCACCCCAGGTGATGGTCCCTCCCATTCCAAGGCTTTCCACGGCCCTCACCCAACCAGCGGCTACGGCTACCAGCGAGGTCCAGCAGCATAGGCAGCAGCCCTTTCCCAATCCAGGCACAGAGGTCATCGGACGACACCGTTGCCACCGCGTTCCACCGATGCCACCAATGCCACACCACGCCAATTTGATGCCACAATGACACTTGCATGCCACCATGCACAGATGCCACCAAATGGCCAGTCCTCACCCAGCTGCAGACCAGACAGCCCCACTAACTTGCTTCCTTCCTCCAACCCCACAGCCAAGCCCGGCCTCAGGTATATCTGTCCTTTGTACTTGGGGCTGACACACAACATGGCATGGAGCAAACGGACCTCTCAGCAGTCACGCGGACTGAGCCAGCTGTCTGAGAGCTTCCTCAACCCACACCGTCACCTGTTGTCCTCTCAGGGACCAGGCACCCCAGTGGTGCTTCAGACCAGGCACTCCAGCAGCAAGGCACCTCCCACAGCAACTGTGAGACCCTCACCCCTGAGACTGGGGCACACCTCCGTAGTGACCAAGAGGAGTGCCCAGAGATCTGGCTACCTGTTAGTCTTTATTTTGGACACTTGAACTTGGGTCATTTTTTTTTACAGCTTGTTGAATTAATAAAAGTTTATCCTTTGCTTCACACACTTGCTCAAGATTCTATTTTATGTCAATAAAAGTCTTGATGGAAAACTTTTAGAAAAGGTTTAAGCCTTTGCATGCTTGTTGCGCGATGCGTAAAGATAAGCAGTGGGATGGGCAGGGATACCTGTGGGGTGGATAATAGCTGTGGGGATAGGCAGGGATACCTGTGGATGGGCCAGGTGATACCTATGCGGGATTGGGCAGGGATACCCTGTGGGATGGGGCAGGCGATAACCTATGGGATGGGTTAATAGCTGTGGATGGCAGGGATACCTATGGATGGGTTAAAGATACCTGTGGATGGGTTAAAGAGAGCTGTGGGACAGATAAACACTCCAGTGCAAGCATAGTTGGCGACTGTCATGGTCCACCCTCCCAGGTACCACACCTATTGGCCCTTCGTTAATCCAATACTAATAGTAAGCATTTGATCCACACATTTGAACATAAAACACCAACTTCTTTATTAAATTGCCCTGTTCATTGTAGTTCCACCCAACAACATTGGCCCAAATCTGATATCAGCATTGTGATTAAGTAACAGGCTGAAGGAAGCCACCCATTTAATCATCTATTCATCCTTTCTTGCCACTACCACTGCCTCAGCTGGGGAGTATGACCAGTGTTTCAGGAGGTTGCGCTGCCTTCTTCCCTTCAACGTGAAGGCTCTGTTGGGTCATTGCTATCCTCAGTTGTCTATCAGAGGTTTTGCCCTTGCCTCCATTTCCCCAGGCTCCATGTCCTCATTGCTTGCTGGAGGTCCACGAGCCTGTTCTGCAAGACTGCGGTAGCCGGGTTGTGCATGAGATTTGCAGGATGCATCAAGCTTCCACGATCCTCCTCACGGTGTCTCTGGGGCAATGCGGCATGGTGGTGAGAAGTACCTGAAACCTGTTGGCCAGGATGCCCAAAGGCGTTCTCCACCACCCGGCCTTGCCCTGGACAGCCTGTAGTTGAAGAATCCTCTCGTTCACGGGTGAGGAGTCTGGAAGTGTAGGGCTTCATGAGGTTAGGTTTCTGAGGAAAAGGCGTCATCCCCCATGATGAAGTAGGGCACATTCTTGGTGTGTCTGGGCAGTGGGTCTGGGATCTGGGAAGCCCATGATTTAAGGTTGCGTTCCAGCCCCTCCTTGAGGTCCATGGCATTGCTATACCTGGGCATCTGAAACATGACCCGTTGCCTGAAGTTATCGATGTACATGAACTTGTAGTCAGCATCGAACCATGGCAAAGAGTACAATGCTGAAGAGCCCTTGTAGTTGTCATAAGTGGACCCTGACTTGGCTTGGCGCTTTGCATGCACGTTGCTTTCCCAATCTTATGGCTCCAAACGGGTGTGGGGAAGTTCCACTCTTGATAACCACTGCCTCTGGCAACCTTTCTTCCAGCCCTTTCTTCCGTGGAGGG
>BHFT01071754.1:1786-12605 GCA_004320025.1 Laticauda laticaudata | reverse complement strand
AATCCCACCACTGGGTTTAACTCTTTACTTCTGGTACTCTGCTTGGCATCACATTGCATCTTCAGATATGTGCTGCTGCAACAGAGTAATTCAAATTGGGTCTATCTTTATATGCTAACAGATAAATTCAATTTGTTTGTCTCAGCCCAGCACAACAGTGTTCATTTTATCCTGCAAAATTTGAGGCAATAATCACACTGAGAGGAAAAGTTAGGTTTAATCATTTATTTCTGCACAGAAATAAAGATGGATGCTTGGGACCAGAAACAAATCAAGCATGACTGCTGACATTGAACAAACTGTATTTATAGCATAAAACCTGTATTTTTAGTAATACCAGAAGTGATGAAACAGGCCCATTATTCAGCCTGCAAAAACTGCAGAGGCTTTCCTCAAGCCTCTGGGAGGCTGAAAAAGGCCTAAAACAGGCCGAAAATCAGCTGGGAAGTGCAGTGCAGGTAAGGGGGCAGTGCAAGGGGAGGTGGGGATTGCACACACATACGCAGGTGGTGTGTGTGTGGGGGGCTGCATGCATTGCCTTCTGGGTACTGGCATGTGAGCATGTGCACAATTTTTGGCACAGGAGACCAAAAAGGTTAGTCACCACTGGCCTAAGAAGTACTCTCTCCCTGGCCATATAGGAGAGGATAAGAGATATAGTTTGGCATATCTGTAGGATATCAGACTGGATAACAAAGTGTTATTGTATCCTATTTTTTTTTTATGTAAAGCTTAAAAGCACCAGCTTGGAACTTTAGTTTACTTTGAGCAATTCATTACAAAATCTTGAAGCCTGCAAAAAAAAAAAAAAAANAAATCTTGAAGCCTGCAAAAAAAAAAAAAAAAGGTATGCAATCAACAATTATTCCCTTGGTACAATTAATGGTTTTAAAAACAGTTTTGTTACTTGTGGCTCATTTGATGGATAATACAAGTTTGTATTGTCAACATTTGGTCTCCTTAGAATCAGAATATTGAGGAAATACAATAGTGGACAAAGAAATGTTAGGAAAGAATACTATGTTTAAAGAAAATCTTGCCAAGAAGAAGATTCATATGAGAAAATTTTACAGTGATGGCACAATCAAAGGCAGAGGAGAAGAGATAATTTGTGGAGAATCCCTGAGCAGCTGCTCCTCCACCCGGATGCACCGGCCTACCATGGACTGGAGGAGCTGCTCTGGGAGGACCAAAGGGCCAATCTTGTAACAACTGCAGCTCTGGAATATGGGATCGACTTTCCCACCAATGTCAGCAAGCCACCATCAGTTAAAATTCATATTAATGGTCCACAAGATTTAAAATTATGAGTTTGGTGGTCCCTAAGGTCCAACCTCACCCCCCATCCAAGCAGGAGACCCTATACCATTTCTGACAGGTGGCAGTCCAGGCTCTTCTTGAAAGCCTCCAGTAATGAAGCTCCCACAACTTCTGAAGGCAACTTCTGTTCCATTGGTTGTTCTCCATATTTTCAGGTTAAATCTTTCCTTGATTAGTTTTGATCCATTAGTTCTTATTTGGCCTTCAGGTGCTTTGGAAAATAGCTTGACCCCCTCCTCTCTGTGGCAGCCCCTCAAATATTGGAATATTGCTATGTCTCTCTTGGTCCTTCTCTTCACTACACTAGCCATGCCCAGTTCCTTCATATGTTTTAGCCTCCAGTCCCCTAATCATTTTTGTAGGCAGTTGAATTTGGTAAGGATAGATGATTTGAGTCAAATGACCAGGCTCAAATTATCTTACTTTGAATACACAATGAGAAATCCCAGCTCTCTGGATAAGGCAGTAATGCTGGAAATGGTGAAATGACAGAAACCAATGAAAGAGAGTATTCGCAGCTCAGGTTTGAAATGAGGAGTCCTTGGTGCTTCTGTGAGCTTGGTTGTTTTCTTGCAGACATTTTATTACCTAACTGGGTAACATCTAACTGGTACCTAACTGGTAACTGGGTAACATGTTACCCAGTTATTAGTGCTAGTCATCATTAGTGCAAGTCCTAATGATCATTGCCAGCACTGATGATGTTACCTAGTTTGGATAATGAAATATCTTAAAAAAAATCAAGCTCAGAGAGCACCAAGGACCCCACAAGGGAAAAAAAGAGGATAACAAGCAGCAAGATGGATGGATTTAGTTGAAGCGGTGATGGCTGCTTCATTGGAGGAACTGAATAACCATGGAGGAACCATCTGGAGAAGATCCGTGTGATCACTAATTACATATAACAACTTGATGGCACATAGTAATAATTTCCTTGGTTCATCTCTCAGTTGTGAGTTAGAACAAAATGGCAACATTTTCCCTGTTTTTAAGGATTTGAAGGCCACAAGATTGAAATTCTGCCATGGTAGAACTTGAAGAAAGCTTCGGATCCATCCAGATTGAGTTGCTTGAAGAAGAGGATCTTCAAAGGGTTTGAAATTGTGGACATCTTGGTGGGCAGCTTTTGATATTCAATTAATGGAATATGGTTGAAGCAGAGGTCTTGGAAACAGAATTATGTACCGGTAGTAGAAGTCAAAGACTCTCATTGATGGAAGAAGAAGAATGGTGTAGAACTTCTTTATTTTTTTATTTAGCAGATTTATTACAGCCACCCCAGGACTCTGGATGATTTATACTTCATTCTTGGGTCCTAAAGGAAAAAGCAAAAATATTTTACGTCCAGTAGAACAAAGGATTCAGTATAGGTAGCCCTCGACTTATAAAAGTCGAGGTAGTGACCATTTGAAGTCACAATGGCAAAAAAACCTAGAAGGTGACTCCTGATCCTTTTTCACATTTAGAACTGTTGCTGCAACCCCATGATCGCAATCAAGATTCAGACACTTGGCAACTGTTTCATACTTATGACCGTTGTGTTTCCCAGAGTCACGTGATCACCATTTGTGCTCTTCTGACAAGCGAAGTCAATGGAGATTCACTTAACAACCGTATGACTTGCTTATCAGCTGAAGTAATTTATTTAACAACTGTGGCAGGAAAGGTTGTAAAATAGGACAAAAAAACTGTCTCACTTAGCAGCAGAAATTTGAGATTCAAAAGTAGTCATAAGTTGAGGACTGCCTGTAATCATACTTTAAAAATAAATGCAAATAAAATAAAACTCATTGTGACAGGGTAGGGATGGATAATTTGTGGAGAAATAGTTTTTAATAGAGGTAGTCCTTGACTTACAATGGTTCATTCAGTGACTGCTAGAAGTTAAAATGGCACTGAAAAAAATGACTTATGACTGTTTTTCACACTTACGCCTGTTGCAGCATCCCCATGGTCACGTGATTTACATTCAGATGCTTGACCACTGACTCATATTTATGACGGTTGTAGCATCCTGGGGTTGTGCGATCCCATTTTGCGATCTTCTGACATGCAAAGTCAGTGGGGAAACCAGATCTCACTGAACAATCATGTTCCGAATTTAACGACTGTGGCAAGAAAAGTCGTAAATTTCTCACTTTAGCAACATGGTGGTCGTAAGTCGAGGACTACCTGCACTCAAGCTAAAAAAGAAAACAAAAAGAGCAGAATGTGTTCTTTCCGATAGCCCTCATTCAAATAAGCAACAATCAACACAATCGGATAAACAATCTGGCAGAAAACAATACTCCAAAAGAATCACCAACTCCTTGGAGTTTTTGGGAAGAAACCAGCAGGTCATGAAAGCCAGGTTTCATTTAAATTTGTTCTAAGCAAGATGTGTTGCAAGCAGTGGTGGGATCCAATTTTTTTTTACTACAGGTTCTGTGGACATGGCTTGGTGGGTGTGGCAGGGGAAGGTTACTGCAAAATCCCCATTCCCTCCCCACCTCACTAGCCTGCTTTCCAGCTCCGTTGGCAGGGAATAGATGTGGGCAGGCCAGTCAGAAGTGGTATTTGCTGTTTCTCCAAACTACTCAACGTTTCTGCTATTGGTTCTGCAGAACTGGTCAGAACCTGCTGAATACCACCTCGGGTTGCAAGTGAGAAGATATGGCAAGTAAACAGCCATGCCGGCTGATTCATAGCTACTGATGGCGATGTCAAGCAACTTGCCAGCTTTTCTTGAGTGGGTGTTGAAATGGCACCCAGGTAATATAAGAGCAGCAAAACATGTTTTATTTCTCTGCTCTTATTGTGTCCTCTGAGCATTGACCAAGGACTTTGTTCAGGACAACCTGGTGATTCCTGGATCAGGAAAAACCCAGGGAGAAATTTGAGCCAATTAATCCTGTGGAAGTAAACAGATCCCCTGTGTTGTGGTTACATCTACCTGCAAAGCTGGCTGAGGAATTCTGGGAATTGAAGTCCACAAATCTTAAAGTTGCTATAAGCTGGTACTGCTCATAGCTAGTTGGCTGAAATGCCCTGGGAGGGGACATGCAGATGGATATACACAGGGGTTCCTGCTTTTTTAAGAAGCTTTTTTTTTTTTAACCAGCTCTTAAAGAGGCAAGGGCCTGTCCCCTCTGCAACCCCCGCCCCTTTCTGGAGCCTGTTAATCAAGTCAGCTTTCCATCAATCTTTCCATTTTAGGACAGGTGGTTGAAAGGATTACAGTTCTAGGGGACTTTGGGGGAAGTAGATTATCTATACCCCTTTCTGTGAGGTTTCAGGTTGGATGATGGTATACTAAGATAGCTTTTGTTGCCTTACAGGTAGTCCTTGACTTACAACCACAATTGAGCCCAGAAATTAGGTTGCTAAGTAAGAAATTCGTGAAGTGAGTTTTGTTCCATTTTACGACTTTTCTTGCCACATCTGTTAAATGAATCAATGCAGTGGTTAAATTAGTAACAACGGTTGTTCAGTGAATCTGACTTCCCCATTGACTTTGCTGTTCAGAAGGTCGCAAAAGGGGATCATGTGACCCCATTACACTGCAACTGTCATAAATGCGAGTCAGTTGTCAAGCATCCGATTGTAAATCATGTGACCATGGGGATGGTGCAATGGTCATAAGTGTGGAAAATGGTTATAAGTCACTTTTTTCAGTGTCGTAACTTTGAATGGTCACTAAATGAACTGTTGTAAGTTAAGGACTACCTGTATTTGATGTCCTTTGATGCAGAGATATCCAACCTTGGCAACCTTGGGTTGGATATCCAACCCAATCCAACCTTGGCAACTTTAAGCCTGGAGGACTTCAATTCCCAGAATTCTGGGAGTTGAAGTCTACCAGCCTTAAAGTTGCCAAGGTTGGAGACCTCTGCGGTTTGATGGGCTTGGGATGGGTGGAGTGAATTTAGTTTGACTCTCCTTAACCTCTCCAATGACTTTGGTACCTTTTGACCTTGATATGTATGTATGTATGTATGTATGTATGTATGTATGTATGTATGTATGTGTATGTATAGAATTATATAGCCACTCACTCACTTTCAGTGGCTCTAGGTGGCTTGCAAAAAATAACCCAATACAGGTATTCCTCAACTTAGAACTGTTCATTTAGTGACCATTCAAAGTTACCACAGCACCGATTCGTGGTGGTGCTTCCGTTGAAGACGGACCAGAGACTGCAATTGTGAGCGGCTTTGATCCGTGCTTATCTTGTTGGAAGGGTCACTATGGGACTGGAACCATCTGACCCACCTCTTAAGGGTGGGGAAAGAGGGGGAGACTGCCAGCTGGGTTGAGGGGAGTCGCATGTCCCCTCCCTGGCTAGTTATACTCCCCTGGAAGACAAGGAGAAGTGACAGTTTAATGGCTGCCCTGAAGATGGGAAGCTATCGGGACCTAAGTGTGTGCTGGAGCAGTGTGTAACCAGATAAAAGGACTTGAATTTACTTTTAAGGCCCTGTCCCACTGCACTTACGGATGCAAAGAGGATGTAAAACATTAAAAAAAGTTTGCCATCCGTTGGAAACTGTATGATCGTTGTGTTATCATTGATACTGTTTCATACGCTCTATCCGTCAAGCATCCGTCCACTGCGATTTCATCTGCGCAGAAGTTTTGAGCTGCACAAAACCTTTGTGAACGGATGAACTTTCTGCCGTATACGATGTAAATCGTGACATACGAGCAACAAACATTCTATGTCCGTTTATCATCCGTTAATGTCCGCTGTATCTCTCTTGCATCCTCTGGGCATCCTCGCAACTCACATCCGCTGCCGTAAAAAGGGAAAGAGGGAGAAACAAAAGGTACACGAACGTCTACACAGCGTTAGTAGCACGGAAATAGAAAGGATGAGAGTGAACGGTTTGCATCTGAATATACATCCGCGCGGCATCCCCTTTCTTCTTTAGGGTACGTGATGCATGCCGCTTCATCCACTATGCGCCGCTTCAAAATTCTCACCCGGAACCCTTCGGAGGTGTCATCTGCTTCCATCCACTAGGCTTCCTATGAACAATCCGTTTTAACATCCCCGTACTACTACCACGTCCATTCTTTTCCCGTTCTTTTCATTCTGTTTATGCAAATTTTTGTCACTTTTTGGAGCAGATGACAATGGATGGAGCCATCCCCGAAATTTTGCTCGTCCGCTGTGTCCTTTATGCATACGTTTTGCATCCGTCGGCCAGTGGGACCGGGCCTTTTATAACCCCGAGAAGCAGAAAGAAAGAGTGTGACAGCAGCGAACAGAAAATAAAAGGAAAATATAAGGTAAATAAAAACCGGAGTATAAAAGAGCTACAATGAAACTAGAGACTGAATTTGGAATTATATATACAATTTGACATTAGTTAGGCATTGGACAAAACACTGGACTTGCCTAGAATTGATTATAATTTAAAAGCCAACTGTAGAAATGGTTGAAAATTAATATTAATATATTTGAAAAGAAAAAAGAAAATATCTTTGAAAAATGGAATGCAATATAGAGCATCATCTAATGATTACAAAAAAAATTTTCATGACTTTATGGAAAATTACTGGTCTTATAAATGTGTGAACGAAAAGATATAAGATAAATGATTATAACATAACAAAATCCCCGGAAACCTAAAAAAAAGAGGGGGGAATGGTAGCAAGAGGATAAATGAATACAACATTTTGGGACTGTTGAGAGTTGATTGCAACAAAGAGATAAGAGGATTAATACAGGAGATAGAGACAAACGAAGACTTTTGGCAAGGATTGTAATAAAAAACTTTAATAACTCAATTGATTAAAAAAATGGAAGAAATAAGCAAAGAATTCAAGTCGGAATTGCAAATTGTGAGATGAATGCTAAAAGAAGGGGATTATTGGCTATACTAGCAAAAAAAATAATGGCGATACTGCCCGCAGAAGAACAAAGGAAACCCAGAGAGGTGGAGTTAAAGGAAGAGAAAAGTGACTCAAATGACCACAGAGAACAAGAGACATTGCAAAAGACATTAAAAAAATTATATTTGTGACATTGATGACAGAGGTAATAAATAAAAGAGAAAACCTTCCCAGGATTAAACAAAAGAAGAAGAAATCGTAGAAGAAGAAACTTCAAAAAAGAGAACAGGAAAGGGCGGGGGAAAGATGGGTGACTGGCAGATGGAAATAAAAATAATGTTAGAGTAAAAACAAGGGATAAAGAAGAAAGATTTGGAAAACTTAGAAAAGAGAAGTTAAAACTAAGAAGTTAAAACTTAGTTAAAACTAAGAAATGACAAGGCCGAGATATTTAGTGATAAGGGTTAAAATGGTATAAAAGGGGGATAGTGTATTTTGGTATTTTTTATTAGAAATTTAGAATGGGGAGATTTGAAGCTCAAAATGTATTGGGAACTACCTTATTCTCTAACTATATATGAGAAAAGTGAAGATGGAATGAGAGATATTAAGAGAGTTTTATTATTATTAATCAGTTTTTTTATTTATATGCATATCCTAAAATATGAAATAGAGTATTTAAATATAATTAGGAAAACAGAGATAAACTGGATGAAAATATGGTATGATTAAAAAGTGTGAGTTATATAAACTTTATAGATTAAAATTGATTATAGGGAAGTAAAAAGAGTAAATCAATTTTCTGTTTTTCTTCTTTTTTGATTTATACATGAAATAGAAAATATAATTGATTAAACAAAGGATATGAGAAAATAAAATATATGATGAATTAGAAGAGATCATATTGGAATGTTAAATATTTATAATGAGAATACTATACTATAATTAAAATAGGGGAATGAAAACTTATTTAAATTACATGGGTAAATTTTGGTTATGTGGAAATAAACAAAAAATATGAAATGGATATATGAATATTGCTGGTATAAATATTGAATTAATGATTTGAAATATGAAATGGAAATTTATTTAAAGATTAGTGGAGTGGATAATAATTTGAGGTGATATTAAATAAGAAAGTTGAAAATTTCATGATTTATGTATAAATGTAATCTGGAATCATGTTTTTCATGTGAACAGATGTGTTAAAAATAAAAAAAATATTAAAAAAAAGATACAGTGGCACTGAAAAAAGTGACCATTTTTCACACTTACCACCATTGCAGCATCCCAGTGGTCATAAATTAAAATCAGACGCTTGGCAACTAACTCAAATTAATGACAGCTGCAGTGTCTCGGGGTCATGTGATTCCCTTTTGAGACCTTCTGACAAAGTCAAAGGGGAAAACAGATTCACTTAACAACCATGTTACTAACTTACCTGCAGTGATTCACCTAACAACGGCGGCAAGGAAGATCGTAACATGGGGCAAAATTCACTTAAACAAATGTTTCATTTAGCAACAAAAAATTTGACCTCAATTATGATTGTACAGTGAGGACTACTTGTCTAGAAATCTGGCAACAACAATCATTCAAACAAGACTTTTAATGGGCTTCATCCCATTCTGGGTTCCCCAGGCCCGTCGGCCAAACCAGGTCTTCAGGGCTTGTGAAAACAGTGTCAAAGTGGGGACCAATATAATCTCCGCAGGGATGATGTTCCAAAGGGAAGGAGCCACCATGGAGAAGGCCCTCATTCTGGATCAGTGGTGGCATTCAAAATTTTTTACTACCGGTTCTGTGGGTGTGGCAGGAGAAAGATACTGTAAAATCTCCATTCCCAAATCCTCATTCCCTCACTACCTCACTAGCCTGCTTTCCAGCTCCATTCTCCTGTGCAGGGCAACAAACTCAAACTCAACATTTCTGCTACCGGCTCTCCAAAACTGGTCAGAACCTGCTGAATACCACCTCTGTTCTGGATCCTGCCAGATGTACCTTCAACATTCCCTACCTTCCTCTCTGGTTGGTCAAGTTGATGTAACTGGGAAGAGATGGTCCTTCAGATAACCTGGCCTCAAGCCATGTAGGGTTTTAGCAATAGCAATAGCACTTGGGTTTATAAACTGTTTTACAGTGCTTTATAGCCCTCTCTAAGCGGTTTACAGACTCAGCATATTGTCCCCAACAATCGGGGTCCTCATTTTACTGACCTCGAAAGGATGGATGGCTGACTCAACCTTGAGCCCCATCAGGATCAAACTCCTGGAGTTAACAGGGAGTTAGCCCTGCAGTAGCGCGTTCTAATCACCGAGCCACCAAGGTTCTTTCAAGGCGACAACCAGCATCTTGAATTGTATCTGGAAGAAAACTGGCAGCCAATGCAGCTCTGGGAGGAGAAATGACATGTGCACGCTTCTATCAGCAGAAAAACAATACAAGCCACTGCATTTTAAACCAATTAGAACAGAGTTCCACAAACTTTCTGGCTTTGTGACCCATGGGGTGGGACGGGATAGTTCCATGCCAGTGGTGGTCCATCCTGTGCATGCAGCTCTATCGCTCGTGCCAATGAAGCGTGCATGCTCACCATTCGCGCAAATGGAGCATGCATGCGCTCGACTGCTGCCAGTATGGATGTGCATGTACACTCACCTGCCACTTCCGTGGATTGGTTTCAAACTGCTTAAGGCCCAGTAATGGGCCATGGCCCAGGGGGGGTTGGGGACTACTGAATTAGAGCTTCTGGATGCTTTTCAAGAGCAGCCCCAGGTAGAGCATGTTGGCATTAACCAAGACAGGAGGTGACCAGGACTTAAGTGACTGCGAGCAGGTATTCTTGCAAACTGACTTAAGTGACTTAACTCACTACCCCAAGAAGCTTGGGCTGAGGCCCAATCCATCTGCGGCTTACTAGGTTAGAGAAGAACCCCCTATGAGCCCTATCCATGGAGCTGTGGTGGCGCAGTGGTTACATTTGGCAGTTTGAATCTCACCAGGCTCAAGGTTGACTCAGCCTTCCATCCTAAAATGAGGACTCAGATTATTGGGGTCAATAATCACTTAGGCTGTAAAGCTCTGTGAAGCGGTATATAAATGTAAGTGCTATTGCTATAGCTAACTCTTCCTACTGCCAGGAGTTTGATCCTGAGCGGCTCAAGGTTGACCCATCCTTCCATCCTTCTGAGGTGGGTAAAACGAGGACCCAAATTGTTGGGGGCAAGAGGCTGACTCTGTAAACTGCTTAGAGAGGGTTATAAAAGCACTGTGAAACGGTATGTAAGTCAAAGTGCCATTGCCATTGCTACAGTGGCTGAAACCGCTCATCCCATGTGCTACCTCTTTCTAGACGGCTCTGAGAAGCCTCTGAGCTTGAGGCTTGCAGTTGCTGACCATCAACACCGCGGCGGCCACCTCCACGGCGTAGTCCTCGTTGTAGAAACTGACCAGGAGGTCGCTCAGATCTAGCGCGTCCGCCTTCTGCAGCCGCCCTCGGGGGATATTGTTGTAGCCCGGCTTGACCTGGTAGTCGTGGAGGTTCGCCTTGAATTTTCGGAGCTCGTCCTCCGTCAAGTCCTCCAGGACATTTACGATGGTGCAACGGACGCTCTCGGCCATCGCACTTCTCCTGGACAATACCGAGCGGCTGAATTTCAGGAAAAAAAAAAAAAAAAAAAAA
>BHFT01071753.1:0-13259 GCA_004320025.1 Laticauda laticaudata | reverse complement strand
TAGATGAGTTTCTCGGGATGAGTCGTTAAGACAATCAAGTAATGATGCTGGAATACAACGCTCTTTTATTACTGCTCATCAAGATATGGTAAGATGTGATTGGTTTTATTCTGAGCCTAGTCAGCCCAGGTCAGACAAAATACACATGATTTTAATTAGCTCAGATAAGGCAAAATTCCAGGTCAGACAGGATCGCAAATTACAATTCAATCAGGATATTCCTGCTTTAGCAAAGCTGCATGCTAACAACTAATTACGTTGTAAGTAAGCTATTTCTACAAAGATGTTTAACCCTCTTGTCCTGTACGTGTCCTGCAAAAGGTCACTGAGGGACAGAAGCTCAATGATTATAACGTGAGTGATACAATGTATAAAATGCTTGAACAATATATAGTTGAAATGATACAAAGAATTTGCAAACATATGAATGCCCATAGTTACTACATCTCGCTCTGTTTTTTTATTATTTTATGACGAATCTTCTTCCTTGTCAAGAAGACAAGGAACCTTTTTCTCTGTAATAGTTCATCGTCTCCACAGTCATCTAGGCAGGGTGCGACCCGTCAGCGTCAGGGTTGTCAAGGAGTGGTAACTCAGCAATGACATTTTTTGTCGGTGTTAAGGGACTTACATGAGCTTGCAATAAACACATTAACATTAGCAGTTATGAAGGATAAATTGATTTTTCAAAAATTGCAATATTCTATTAAAACAATCACTATGTGATCCTATAATATATATCAATATAATGATATTATTATGTCTTGCCAATGTATAGTTAAAAGAGTTGTAAGCCATGGTGAAATTAGAAAACAGTCTTGATACCAATTATACATGTTTAACTTTTCGTTTCTCTATCTTTTAAGAGCCGTTTTTCTAATCTTCTTCTCATAGAATCCAACACGATCCCCTGCTATCAGCATATAAAAACAACATTTTTCTTTAAGCGCAGCACACAAATCCCCCTTGTTTTAAAAATAGCAGATCTAAGCCTCTACGATTTTGCAAGACTACTTCTGAGAGGGAGCGTCAAGGAGTTTTGTAAAGCTTTGATAATTGATTTATCAATTCGTAATAAAGTCATCATCAATGACTGAACCCAGAGCTGTAATTTTTTGTTCAGAGACAGCTAGTCCTGCAATGCCCGTGGCTGCACCCATGGTCCCAGAGCAAGCAGTAAGACTAGAGTGAGAGTACTAATCAATTTTCCCCTGTATTGCTCTGAGGGGGTTTCCATGGGTGCCTGTAAGGATATAAAATCATCAGAGTTATACTACATCAATTTTTGGTATAAGCCATACTTGAATGCAAAATGATTTGGATTTAATAAGTTCATCCCCATAGACACATGCTGTAAGAGCCGGTGGAACAAGCCCAGACAGAATTAATTGCGAGAAGTGATAAAACTTACATTCACTCTTTCAGAGCGTGATTTAAATCGATCCTCCTGTTGGGGTGTAGACTGGAGCGTATCCTCCGATGATGTGTAGCAGGCAAAAGGCGGTTTCTTAGGTAAGATATACATTACAATGATAGCCATTAGACATAATATGACAATATTGTGAGTAATTGGATGGAATATTTCCAAGCAACAACCGACCCCAGTGATGGAAGAAAACGTAATAGCGGAGTTCCCCAAACGGCAGATTCGTCTGATGTGGAATTAGCAATGGATTCTTGGAAGCAAGGCTTCGTAAAAAAGGTGGAGAGGCAGAAATACAAAGCAACATGTGGAGGCACTTGATAAGTTTGAAAGAGTTCAGCAAAGCATAGGAAGCTTTGTTCAAGGGAATCAATGGGTTAACTCCCTGTGTTATGGGTTGCAAGATGGAGATTTAATCACTTTTTACATGTGGTCCACACCGGTTGAGAGTGAGGGAGTTCAGTGTACGTTGACATGTAAAAATATATTTCCATAATGCTTTTCTGGCCTAGACTGTTTTTTAGACGGGCCACCACCTATTTCAAGCCAGTGTCATAGGGTACTTTTTCTTGCCTTGATCCGTGAACCTTATGGTTTACTGGGTTGCATTTGGGCAATTTTCATAACTGCATGGATATCCCATGTGGTGCGAGTGAGGTAATGATGATCTTGTAGTCCTGGATCCCAATAAATATGTCAGTTGAAATACACGACCAGGCTTGCAAAAGTAGCCAACGGCCCCCCCGCAATCGACTGAGTCATTGGGCAGAGGACTGAGTATCGAAACGGGCCTGTCCGGGGGCATAATAAAACCTTATATTTATTTACAACTCTTATGGACTGGCTCCATTGGATCGAGAGCGCAGTTGTAAGCGAGCGGTGGACCGCTACAAGCATTCTGCTGCAAATCGAATTGAAATGGTGGGTAGAAATTACTTATGCGAAAAAAATTGGTTGTACGAGCTTAAACGATGCCTCTTGAAAGTCTTTTATTAATCCAAGTAATATTATATTTTCTGTGGAGCCTTCTGCGGATCATCATGGACAGTTCTTTTGAAGTCGTTGTTTTGTCTGACAGGATCAGAGATTCGGGTATATTAAAGCATCAACAAGTAGGAAGGAGGACTGTGGACAAGTTAGTTTAGAACATTTACGAGAATGAGAAGGAATGCAATTAGTAGAAAAAGGATAATAATTACAATAATGACAATGAAGATTAATTTGGTCATTCATCAAGGATGTTAGTTGGGTTGGAGGAACCATAATACAAGAGAAGGACATTTAGGTCCCCCTATATCTAGCTTGAATAGAGGAAAAGATTTTAAGGTTCTTTTCCATAGGAAGATGTAAAGAAGGGAACAAAAGAGCGAGTGATAGAGTGTTCTGTAAACAAAAACAGAAGTGACAGAGTGAAAGCTATGGGTAGCATTTTCATGACGTACCCACATGGAACAGTATAATAGCCTTCTGTTAATGAAGTGGCTTTAACACGAATAAATCTTTTGACAGGAACATAGGTTTTGTTGAAGTGTGTGTGAATATAAGGAGATAGATTTATGGAAGATTATTATGCCAACAAACAATAGGACAGCCACTATCATAAATTAATAAAGCGAAATTCTAATGTGGTCCATGACCATGTTGAACAAAGTATAGGTAGGATATGAATAAGGTAGAAATTGCAAAAAGAGGAAAAAAGGCAAGAATATCAGGAAGAGTTTAAGATGGTAGATGTAGCAGAGGAATTCCCATGATAGGGTCTTACCGCCCGACCAGGGACCGCAGCAAGTGGTTTTTGTCTGGTAGTAAAATCGCGAGCGTAGCCTCGTCCCCAGGTGAGAAGCTCAGCGGGACCCTGCCAGGCGGGATCTGGTAATTTGCGATAGTGTACAGAGGTCTGTTAGGGGGGTTGAGGGGGAGGAAAAATGACGTGAAGCAGGCAGAAGTAGGAGGATGCCAAGTCAGATTAAGAAAATTTAAAGTGTAAAGACAAATGTTAAGAGAATTTTGCAATGCTGGGAGGTTAGGGGTTTTTTCCCAACAAGAATATCTAATCAAGAGCACGTTTCAGAGATAAGTGAGCTCATTCCACAATAGCCTGCCCTGGCTGTTGTAGGGAATCCCAAACTTGTGAGTTACATCCCATCTGTTACAGAAAGTCCTGGAAGCAGAACTCGTATAGGCAGGTCATTGTCTGTTTTGATTTCTTTTGGACGTCCCAGCAAGGCAAAGGTACGAATTGAAATGATTGATGACATGTTTTACGACTTCTCCCCTTTGAGGAGTAGCCAGAATAAACCCTGAATATGTATCAATGGAAACGTGCAAATATTTCCAGGGCAAAAGGTGGATACTGAGTTACATCCATTTGCCAAATTTCACAAGCTTTTAATCCTCTAGGATTTACTCCTATGGAAATGGAATGTCTTGCTTTACTACATGTGGGGCATTGTTGAATAATGGCAGCATCTTCTGCCTGGTTAGAGAAAATTGTTTTTGTAATGCCTTTTTTATTCTGGTGAAATAATCATGACTTTGGGCTGCTGTCAGATTACAAATTGATTTACTGATGCAGCTGCTGCAGCTGCATCTGCATTCTTGTTTCCCTCTGTAATATTACCAGGAAGAGGTGATCCTGTCGTTTCTTTCTCCTTTCGCTCCCTATCATGAGGTGCCCATCTAATGCGGGATAGCAGATACCGCAATCTATTGCTGGGTAGCCTTTCTCTCCATATGAAATAGACAGGTAGAAGCATAGATAAAACCATCAGTTTCAGTTTTACTTTTGATGATCTGACCAGTGAATTTTCTAATGCTGACACTAAAACAAATGTTTTAACGGTAATTTATTTTTTTAAAAAATACAGAATAGATAGGGAAATCTCATGTTTAAGTTCACCTGAATATCAGTACTATTAATTCCTATTTTAAATAGAATGAGTAATATAAAATATACATTAATATTGAGGATCTGGCAGTATTGATATTGATTAGCAGGGCCATAAAAATAGGAAAGGAAAGTATAATGAAAAGATTACAATCAGGAAATATAACAAGGGAAGGTTTCTTAATGAGCCTATTGGTACCAAACTACATTATTCATAGGGACTTCTGATTAGAGACAAATGTCAATTGCAACACGCATTCCTGGGTGGCAATTCTTCATTTACATTTCAAATAAATACTTACCCATTCAGGTTTTAGCTGTGCAAACTGTAATTTCAATATTTAGCACCTTTTTTCCACATGCACACATATACATTATCATTCAGTTGTATCAAAAGATTATGGTGCAGCTATTTGGTGCAAAACTTATGGAGTTTTTTAAAAAATGAAATAAAACTGTAGTAACAGACTTGGGCATTTTCAGATTGTACATTATTATCAGAGAAAATCTTAGATCTTTGTTCTATCTCCTTTTATGTAATAAAATAACCAGATGTTCATGTACTTTACAGAGAAAATGGACAATGTTGCTTTGGGGGGCTGAGTTGGCAATGTGCTTGCTCTCTTTAGTTGATCTATTGGACAATCTGTGACCTATTGGATCATCCTTTCAGAGATATTTTATTGTCTAAACTGAGAAACAGAATGATAGGCAAAAAACAGTGGGAGCAGGAATGTCTTCTGACTTCCTGCTGGCTTCCCTATTGACATGTTTCTAGGAAGATAGCAGAAAGTGTCACAAATTGTTCTTTCTTTTTTGTGGCTGACCCTTGGAACTGCCTGACACTCTGCTGGGTGTGGGAGAAACAAAGGTAGCCATAGATTATGAAGAAAACTGCAGCCTGGCTCTCCATCTTGGCATGTCTCCAAGGATTCTTTTCCTTCATTCAAAAATTGTTATAATTCACTGTTTATTCAATTGAAGATTTCAAACAGATAAATACCAAAAGTTTTAGTAGTATATAGATCACACTCTCCATTTTCCCAAGGTTCAAAGATATAGCTAAAGGGGGTTACAGCAAGGTCTTCATCAGTAGCAAATATATTCAGGAAATAAAAAGCCTAGGTAAGGAAACATTTTACAAGTAGTCCATCAGTGAACAATACTCATAATCTAGACTCACTTTTATGAAGAGGAGACAGAAATCGAGATGCAATAAGGAAAGACTATAATATTGGCTTCAGAAAATGTAGCTGCTCCATTACTGGAGGTTTTTAAGAAGAGACTGGACAGTCACTTATCTGAAATGATATAGGTTCTCCTGCTTGAGCAGGGGACTGGACTAGAAGACCTCCAAGATCCCTTCCAGCTCCTATTCTATTCTACTCTACTCTACTCTATTCTATTCACATCAAAACCCTGAAACAGAAAAAGGCTACTACAATATGTACCTGTTTTTGTTTGTGTATTTTTGTAAAGTTATATTGACATTAAAAAATGTGGATATTCTTGCTTAACTGGGATAAGGCAGCTATTCCAGGTGGCTGGGACTGCTGCCACCATTTGCCACTGCTGATTATTGCCATTGCTGCCTTTCCCCAATCCCTATCCCCTCAGGTATGGCAAACTCCTGCCAGGGTTTGACAGTTACAGTCACCTGAAATTTTTAGACAATAATTAAATATTTAAATCTGGCTCTTTTCAGATATCCTTACTATCATGATGTCTCAAACATCTTTGCTGTTGAAAGGCTTCCTACTATGAAGCATTTAAAAGCATGTGTATAGTACATCATTCTTCATAAATGAATAAATGTTCCATGAATTTACTCAAGCATTTGGCTTTTGTTTGCTCATTTTTATTTTAATTATTCTCCTTATAATTGTAAGGAAAATAATTATTAATTATATGCAAAAACAGATTTTTAAACCTTCCTGAATATTTCAGGAGATATTTTTTTTTGCATGGTATAAGGATGTGGCATTTGGACTACAATCCTTGAAATTCCTATTGCCTGTCTGTAACTTTCATTTGTATCAAGACCAGTCTTTTCTGACATTTAAGCAAGAGTCTGAAAGTGCTGTTAACATAAAATACTCAGACTGAATTCTTTAAGGAGTAATACAAAAGGTCAAATTAAGAATTATCCATTTGAAACTGAAAAATATTTTTTGTAACTTATATTTTTAGAAAAATGGAAGACTAAAGCATCAAAATCCTAGTATACTTGTAAATTATGTTTTATTGTCAGAGTGTTCTACTGCAAATAGAGAAAACTGTATATGGAAAGTTTAGTTTTAATGGTGCATAATTTTAAATTTTAGAGAATGTACTTTCACATTATGCAGTAAGACAAATATGAACCTGAAAGCAATGTTTCTTTGGTAGTAGGATGGCACAAACTTTTAGAAACAACAAATAATAAATTATTATTTTCCCACATTGGACTTGTATCAGTCAATTATATGTTAAAATATTTCATTAGTCCAAAGCATCTCTGTCTTGTATTCACTGCCCATTTATACGGTAGATTTTTTTTTTTAAGCCTACAATAGACATGTGGAATGTAAATGAGTAGGTTTATACACAGTGCTTCCTTTCAAGTTTCTTAATCATTTTGTTATTTCATTCACTAAGTGAATATAGATGAAGATCACAGCAATGACAGTTGGCAAAATCCCAGCAACTCTTTTATATGCATTTGTCATTAAAAAAAATCTTATCAGTATAGCTTTTGAGGAGCCATATATCAATGGCTCTTCCTATAATGTGATTCGCATTAATTAAATGATACCAGTGTCTGAGCCATTAGTTCACATCTCTATGAACTCAGTAGCAAGTTTGTCTGAAGTCTATATTCTCAAAATGAACATCAGACACAAGGAAGACATGTTTGTTCTTAATGACAAGATAATAGCCCTTGCCTCTGAAAATAGCATCATTGGAACGAGTTTTTCTAAATCACATTCCCTTCCCCCCCAAAAAAGAGTTATGCATCATTTGTGGAGTAAATCATAGCAGTTATTTATTAAGGTTGGCAAAGATAGCTTCGATTAAACTTAACAAGGCACTTGGCATCCTGAAGATGACATACTGTGAGCCATTGAGGTGAAAAGGCATATGACTATCTCCAAAAGGGGGTTTGGGGAACCTCTTGAACTCTTTATAGTTTTACTGGCATTTGTAGAAACCTGAATAATGTGCGAAATATGAGAAGAAATGCAATGTCTTTGCTTCTTTTTTAAAATGGAAGAGAGTACATTTCTTTGTGAAACAGCTTGGTGTAGGTGCATCATTCTATGCACAGTCTTATTAGTGATGTTTAGAGGTGGTATTCACCCAGTTTGGATGGGTTCTGATGTACCCGTAGTGGAAATTTTGACTAGTTGTAATAACCAGCAAATATCACTTCTAGCTCACCCCACCCACCTCTCCCCGCATTTTCATGTCTTATATTCGCTTGTTTTTTAGTTCAGCTGATTTGCATGGCAGAGCAGATTGCCACACTTCAGTTGAGCAAAAAAACAATACTGACACAAAGGATGTTTTTTTAGTGTTGCATGCATGCGCAAAGTGCACTCTCATGATAGAACCGATAGGAAAAAAATTGGAAACCCACCACTGCTGAAGTTGTATTTAAAAATTCCACAGGAGAAACCAAATATAGGTAGAGGAAAAAAGTAAGAATTTGCAAGGTGCTATATTATTTTAAGCTGAAGCCATCAGTAGTTTTACCCATATACTCTATCCTAGGCAATGTTTTGTGTCTAAGTAAGTAGGAAGAATTGCATTTGCTGATTCTACAACCTCTGTTGCATTGTTCCTTTGTGTGGTGGTGACTAAATGTTTTCAAGAGAAAACAGTTCTGCACATTTCCCTTGGTGTTTTGAACATTAATTGTTCATGGGAAACATTCAACCAATCAATATATGCCCATAATGGGACAATTGATGTGATTGCAACAGAGGAGGCAGAGTTGAACAATATAAAGTCCCCTAGCATTTTGGGTACCTGCTATTCAGAACTGAAGAGAAGGAAGGAACTGACCAATGCTTGTCAATTTCACTCATTTTGTCTGAATGAAATAAAAAAGCTCTCCAACTAGCATTTCCCTTAGATAACCTGAAGCTGAAGATTTGGAGTGAAAGATGAAAGAAGACACTCCTCCAATGAGAAAACAACCATAGTGTTTCAAAAAAACTCCTATCTTTAAACACTTTCAACTACATCTCAGCTGAGTCAGAACTAAATCAGTTGAACTTTCCAGCACATAGAAAATACAGAACTCAGCAGCTACTTTCAAAGAGCTCACAGCTTAGTGTCCACAGTTTAGTTAATCTCTACATGTTGATTGGCCAGGCTGGCTAGAAATCATGCGAGTTGTAACCCAGCAGATCCGAAAGTTATTACGATATCATGTACAGAATCTGATTAAGATTATATAATAGTACTGGTTTCATTAAAAACAAAAAACAAATGAATAGCTACTTTCCTATCTATCTATCTATCTATCTATCTATCTATCTATCTATCTATCTATCTATCTATCTATCTATCTATCTTATTACTTCTNTATCTATCTATCTATCTATCTATCTATCTATCTATCTATCTATCTATCTATCTATCTATCTTATTACTTCTGAAAATTAACAGTATTAGTTCTCAATAATTAAATGTTAAAAGTGGGAAGAAACTTACAATTAAAACACAGTTTAAAATAGAGAGCTGTAAATATAAAATTAAATTAAAAACAATTTGTGCATTTTCAACTGGCTCATTTTCTCTAGGGTTAGGAGTTAGTGAATTTAACCAGCCTATTGATAAAAAATAATAATTTGTCTTTTTTTCTGTGTGAAGAGGCAGAAAATATTTTCAATATTTATCAAATGTGGGAAAGAATGAAATGGATGGTCTTCTTCACTTCCAATTCCAGAACAGACTTTAGAAATTATACCTAACTTTATTTCTCAAATAAGGTTTCAAAGAAATACTACAATTGTACCTTTGCTGAAAATATGAAAACATTAAACACAAACTCAAACATTTAAACCAAGATTACACTTTCATTATATAATCACTAGACAAAATGATCCAATAATCATTTGGTTCAAAAGAAATAATGCAGAGTAATAAAAGTGATAGTTTAAGCAATTATCTAATAGTACAGTTAATCATCACTCTTGGTTTGCAGCCTTTTGTTTCCCAGAGTACACATGTCAGATTGTAATTAAATACGTTTGCACTACATACATTCAATGTTGAACAAGTTGGTTGGGGTGAGCAGTTGAGACCAAGTTGGAAAACAAAATGAATACATTTAGAGCCAATTCAATGAATGTGTTGGCCTGGTATAGGCCCTTGTTGACAATAGATTCAGCAAAAGTGGAGGGAGCAGGGCTGTCAAACTTGTGGCCCACGGGCCTGAGGTGTCATACACTGGCCACGCCCATGCCCAGTTTAGCAAAGGGGAAAAAGTCCTGATACATCACGTGATGCTGCCATGATGATGTAAGTTTGACACCCCTGATCTAGAGTACAACCATAACTATGTATGTCTGAAAAGAATCTGATTATGTCAGAAACCATAAGTTCAGGATAATGTAGTTCTAAAAATGATTACAGAATTTTATTGCCTTGTGAATCATCTACTGAGAATAAATATTCTCATTCCAGTATTTAATGCGAAATAATCATTGTTCAAAGAAGGAAACATATTTCTGGAATTGAGAAACATTTTAGAATTTGTTTTATATTCCATGTTGACATACCACTTAAAAAATATGTTTCTCCTTTTATTTGTAGATGAATAATCCAATAATAATGTTTTCTCCCCAATACATATAGCTTCTTTCTTTCCTTATTATTATTACAGAGTAGTTTTTATGAACTACACAAGGAAGATTCATAAATATGTTATGCCTGTGTCATCTCTTGTAAAAAAAATTAAGTATTCTTAGTTAAATAGGAAAGCTTACTTAGTTTCAGTTCAAAGTTACAGAATATGTATTTATTTGAAATTTACTCCCCAAGTAGACACCTAGGATATCAGGCTGAAAAGTGCTGGTGGCACATTTTCTTGACTACATCACATATCTCAGTTTAACAAACTGTGTAACTCATTGTGCATTTAAGAAACTGACTCATGCCACAATGGCAAATTGTGAAACAAAATAAAAAAACACAAAGGAGACTGCATCTATCTGTGTGCTCATTTCAGTTAGATTTTAGGAACATAGCTTGATAGTAAGTGTATGTTTTAAATACCAAAGGTGGCATATTCCAAGCATCTTTTGATAAAAGAATCAGATTTCATTAGTGTGAGGGATTTCTGAGAAGTAAATAGGATTGCTATATCATTCAGCTGCTTTTGTTCCATGTTGACCCTAATGACTAGGAATTTGGAGGGTTGTAGTTCCAACACATCTAGAGGACAAGACCCTGGGGAAAAATGGTGTGGAGAAATGACACTACTTTCTGCAAGAAGAAAGAGAAATGGCAGAGATTTCCAGTAGCTCAGCAGCAGCCAATTAAGAGAGCTAAGGATTTAACAAAGGGTTGAAAGGATAAATGCAGACAAAAGGAGTGAAAAGAACACCAGTCTGGTTTGGAAGCATGAACCATTCTTAATCTATGTCATTCCAGAGATGATCTAGTCCATTACAGTGTCCAATCCTAGGTGACACATTTGGGAGGGGAAAGACCCTTCCCTTTCCAAATAGTACTGCTAGAAAAAAAAGACAAATGGTTACTTTTAAAAATAATTTTTGTCACAATGGAATTTTCTTATATCAACAAGCTAAATGGCTATGAAGGGATGAAAGGTTTTTATTCATTTGTTTGTTTTGGTCCTGTAAGGATTGTAGGAATGGAAGAGCTTAGTTTGAGCTGTCTTTTGTATAAATAAACTGATTTTTCTCATAATGTTTCTCCAGCTTCCTCATTGTACTCTAGTCTATTACTTAGCAACTCACCTATCTTAAATAAACATATCTGCATTTGGTTACTTTTACCTAACTGTAGCAGCACTGGGATACAGTCATAGTTGCTAAAATATACTGTTAAAAGCAAGGTAGCAGGTAAGGGAATGAACCATAAGTGAGAAATTCCTGCTTTTATCTCACCTTTACCTGCCTTCAACTCAGTGGATGGTCTAAGATAAACCTTCAAAATTATTGAACTATAAGGTAAGGAAACAGAACTATGGTAAGGTAATGTGAATTATTATTCGATTGCATATATATTATAATAAATACTGGTACTAATCAGAATTATAAAAACATAAGGAACTGCCTTACTAATACTTACAGCACTTACACAAGTCCCAGGAATGTAAGTCTGCAGAAGTGGAAAATGTGATGACCCAGGGTGGGATACAAAACAAATACAGTCACAGAAAACAGGTAAAGCCCTTTTATTCCTTCACTTTGCTTCCAAGCTCCAAATAATCTTGACTGAAGACAAAAAAACTCCCACACAGTTACAAGAAGAAGGAAAAAAGCAACTCAAACCAAGTAAGATAAGGGCTGGAGGACGTCCACAGATAACACACACTGGAAAGGATGCCAAACTCAGAGAGGAACCATCAACTAAAAATATTTCCATGCTTTGTTTCCAGCATTTGCCCGTACGCAGGACCGTACTCTTATTCAGTTGTCACAGCTGCAGCCCATGAAGAGGATCAAGGCCCTCTTCTCCAAAGTAGACCACGTCTCTCCATTATCCTCATCTCCCTGCATGCCCTAGGATGGATAGGGGATGGGCCTGGGTCCTCCTCTGGCTGCTCAGCCAGTCTCTGCCCTTCTCCAGCCTCCTCCACAACTTCCGGAGCCATGCTTCCACTCCCTGTCAGCTGTTCCTCCTCTCCCTCAGAGTCAGTCTCCACCAGGGTCATGACACAAACCTTTGAATACTGGAAGCTGCCCTCTTATTATTTGAGAAGTATTTAGGGGCCCCATTGTAGGGCTGAAGATGCAAATGGGAGGGCTTGGGATTTTTGTTTTCTTGTGGGTTTAAGCCATATTAAGCTTATTTTTGGTCTTGAAATATAGCTTTCCTGCTTGTTACCTCAAATGAGCAAAGAGGCCAAACCACCATTGTTATCAGTTATGACCAAAAGGACTCCAGCATGTTTACTTGGAGATCTTGTTTACTTGAGAATTTTTGTAGGGAGGTGTTTTGTTTAGAATACTTCTATTTGAGATGGCTGTCCTCTTTCACCAAGCATCCAGATTCAGGAGGTAAATACATGGAGTGGTACACAGTAGATATTCATCTTCTCAGCCAGATCAGCCCAATCAACCGTGATGATCAATGAGAGGATAGATGTCACAATCAGGTCATCTCCACATACACAACCTACTGTTCCACCCCACTCTCCACCACTACTACCAAATCAGACTGTTGTATATTTGAATATTTGAATGTTCCATTCTAATTGGTCCAGCCGGATGGTGGGAAACTTGAATAGCCATCAATGGCTGAGAGCCATGAGTATCGCTATAAAGGAGGCTGCCACGGCTCCACTGTTGTTCAGTTCCAAAGAGAGAATTAAAAGCAACGAAGAGTAACTGGTCTCGAGTCGTCTTTCCCACAACATAACACTGGCAACGAAGGTGGGATTCTGAGAAAAAGGAGACCAGTTGAGCATGTGGCAATGGGAACCGAGCTAGACGAGATGGCCAGCAACAACTCGCCACTCGCACCATTCAACCCAGCAATGGAAGACTGGGAATCGTACATCGACTGATTCCTCACGTTTCTAGAAGGGAACGAGCTCCAAGGAATATCCAAAAATAGGAAGAGAGCCGTTTTCCTCACCCACTGTGGAAGCACAATCTTCAAAATGACAAAGGCATTGGCGTCACCCCATGATGTAAAGAAGATGGCATGGTCGGACTTAGACAAGTTACTGTGAGCCCATTATACACCAACCGTCTCATGCCTTAT
>BHFT01071749.1:0-11945 GCA_004320025.1 Laticauda laticaudata | reverse complement strand
GCAAACAATTCTTCTGAAAAAACCGAGCCACTGCCACTAAATATCCAAGGCTCTTTAATAAATCAAATCAAACTTTTCAGTTCCAGTGTTTTCAAAGTCACTTAAATCTTCTTTATTTCAACTTCAACTCCAGAGTCTGGCTATCAACAGTTTCACAGAAGAGCAAATGTATAAACAATCTGTCATGTTCACCCCACTATCTTTTTCAGTAAAGAATTCAAAGTCCTTGAATGTAACACCAATATACAAACAAGTAAGAAAGAAAAGAAAAGAAAATATCCAAGCTTCTAGATGACAGTGCTACTTCTTTTCCTTCACTTTCTCTTCCCCTCATAAATTCAAAGGCAGGAATAGATTTTTTTAAAAAGTAAAATCTTTTCTTTTTTAAAAAGGGAAAAAAGTAAATCTCAAATAAAATAGAAGAGTATTAGTCAAAACAGACTTTCAAAAAGGTTATTAAAGAACATAAAAATTTTTAAAAGTCCAGTCCAGTTTGAAATTGAGAAGCTTTGCCAAATTCCAAATTCCAATAAAAAGGAAAAAAAACCCTTTAATTTAAACTTGCTTAATCCTGCCACTTAACCACTTTTATCTTCACTTTTAATTTCACTTTCAGTCTTTTAGGGTGTTCTTTCCCCAAAAAATAAGTAGAAATTCATCTCACCAAACTGACACACTTTATTCTGATCTCTTCCATTCTGGAGCTGTTCCAGCTTCAGCAACTTAAATGGCTGCCTCTCCGCCACGAACAAAAAGGGCTTCTCCTGGATCTACCAGGGACTTTGTGGTGTCCCTGGGATCAGCAGGACACACCCTTGTCGATCACAGATTCTACAGGATGGTTTAGGTCCGGTGGGACTATCGACAGCGATCTTGGAGTATCAAGATCGCACATCGTACCGCCGCAACACCAGCTCCGCTCCCCCCCCCAAATTTTGTCAGTGTTGTATGTTCCCTTTGATTTTACAGTCTAACATGGTCTGCAAACTGTCTCTTGTCCAATATTACATTTTTCTGTCTTACTTTCCTGTATCTTGTGATCATCTGGATTTATGCAGTATAAAAAAGGTAGCCATGTATTCCTATTCTAATTTAAAAGCAGAATTAGTGGAAAGCAACATTTTACGTTCCTCACACAACACAATCTAATTACCAGCAAAATAATTACTGACAAACCCAGGTCTATTAGTTTTGAGTAATTAAAGAAGGCCAACCCAAAAGGGCTTATATTTCCTGGTTTCTTTCAATTCAATAGCCCTGAGAGGTTTCATCCAGAAGTATACAGCCATCAGTTTTTATTCCAAAAATAGGCTTCAGAATTTGAATGCAGCATCAGTTGCTGACTTACTAAAACAGTTCTGTGACCTGAAAAAAAAAAGTGGGTATATCTGGAACATTGCTGAGCCTTCTAGTTCATTTTGATAACTCTGGATGGTTACCAGTCTTGTAGTTCTCTCTTTCTCCCTCTATTTTTCCCTTCAATTGTCTCTGATTCCCAGAGAAAGACTATAATGATGAAGCTGTTAAGGCCAATATTTTCAACACATTCTTCAGTTCAGTCTTTGTCAACAGCAATGGCTCATGCCGCACATTTCTTAATTGTACCACAACTAATTGCAACAATCTGCTACGTATTGATTTTACAGAAGATAACATTGAAAAGGCACTACACAAACTAAAACTATCTCTTTCTATTGACCTTGATGGGTTATGTTCCTTCTTCCTGAAAAAGCTTTCCACTGCCATAACCGAATCACTAAGCACAATCTACAAGATATCTCTTAGAACGAGCTCTTTGCCTGACCAACGGTCATTAGCCACAGTTATTCCTATCTTCAAAAAGGGAGACCGCAGCCTAGTTGAAAAATACAGAGCAATCTCATTATGTTGTGTCACCTGAAAAGTCATGGAATCAATCATTAATCAATCCATTACCCTCCACTTAGAGACAAACAACATACTCTCCAACAAACTGTTTGGTTTTAGGAAAAATATGTCCCGTAATCTCCAACTCCTACACTGCAGAAACATTTGGACTACACAGCTCGACCAGGGAAAAGCAATAGATGCAATTTAGACTTCTGCAAAGCCTTTGATTCAGGGGTACACAACAAACTACTGTTAAACTATGCTCTTATGGCATTTCTGGATTACTGCACAGACGGATGACTACATGTCAAACATGCAACAAGTAGTCAAAATAAGATGTGCCCTATCAAATCCTGCACCACTTAACATTGACATCTCCCAAGGTAGCATTCTAGGACCCACACTTTCTAATTTACATAAATGACCTTTGTGATCATATTAAAAGCAACTGTGTCCTCCTCGCTGATAATGTAAAACTATTTAACATCACCGACAATACTGCTGCCCTACAAAGCACCCTTGACTGTGTATCAGAATGGTCAAACAATTGGCAACTTCAAATCTCAACAAACAAATACTCTGTCTTACACATTGGCAACAAAAATCAGAACACTAAATACAAACTGGGCAGATATGACCTCATAGATGACCCTCACTCTGTCAAGTACCTAGGAGTACTCATTTCAAAAGATCTAAGCCCCAGAGCTCACTGTAACAGCATTGCCAAAAAAGCATTAAGAGTTATTAATCTAATTTTGCAAAGCTTCTTCTCCAGAAACATTGAACTGCAAATGAGGGCACACAAACCTTCACTGACCAATTCTTAAATAGAACTCATCTGCCTGGAATCTACAAATCCACACTGTGTAACAAACATTAATACAATCGAACAAGTCCAGAGATATTTCACGAGAGGAGTACTCCACTCCTCTGTTTGCAAAAGAATACCTTATACTCCCAGGCTTAAAATTTTGGACCTGGACAACCTAGAACTATGCTGTCTAAGGTCTGATCGAAGCTTAGTGCACAAAATTGTCTGCTATAATGACCTACCTGTCAATTACTACTTCAGCTTCAACCACAATAATACATGAGCAAACAATAGATTCTAACTCAATGTTAACCACTCCAAACTCAATTGCAGAAAATAAAACATCAGCAACAGAGTGATTAATGCTTGGAATTCACTACTCTGTTGTTACATCCTCAAACCCCCAAAACTTTAACCTTAAACTATCTACCGTGGACCTCACTTGATTCCTAAGAGGTCTGTAAAGCCCATGTCACACAGCACCAACGGATGGAAAGAGGATGTAAAACGGAGAGAAACACTTGCCATCCGTTCAGCTTGCCCATCCCGTTGGTTAACGCGATGCATCCGTTCTGTTAACTCAATGCGGTCCCCGTTTTTTTTTCAATACTCTCTATCCATTCCACATCGCTCTAGTGTGATTATTCTATCCCGCGTCAAAAAGTTTTTTTTGAGTGCCTTGCGACAAAGACCTTTTGGGCGGAGAAGTATCCAACGCAATCCATTTCTACACCGCTATCATACGGGGATCTTAACCCGTTATACGTCCCGGCCATCATTCCACGTTAACGCGCGACGCTACTATCCGCTAGCATACTCCCGCTTGCGCATACCAAACGGCAACTCCACATCTGCTTCCAGCGGAAAACCAGACAGAGGGAAGGAAAGGAAAATGGACGTGGAAACGGACAAGAAAGGCGTTAGTGAGCAACGGAACGGTAGAAAGGATGAAAAGGCAGAATGCAAGCTCGATTTTAATTAAAGGCATGTAAAAAACGGAAAAAAATGTTCTGTATAGGGGACGTATCTTGGATATTTACGACAGGGACGATGTGTCTTGCCAGGATGCCTGGAAGGATGCAAAAGGACCTAGTTTGAAAACCTATATTTTTTCTCCTATAAAAAAGGGGAGAGAAATCACCTGGATCTCAACTTTCAGTCCCAGCACAAGGCCCTGGCTGTGAGGACCCTTTCAGAGCCCCTTTGCTTCTTGCCCCTCTTCCCACAGCATCCAGGTATCTTCAACATGGAGTCGTCACACACTCCGCTTTTAGGTAGCTGCCATTCATTCTACAACAGTGCAAAGCCCACTTTCAGGCTCTTCAACCTGTTCTACGGGAAGAAAAGGAGGCGTCTCCAAGAAGTGGTCTGGGTCTGAAGATGGATCGCGAGAAGATGCGAGTATGGACTGTATTAACAAGCTTATGGTGGAGCTGCAGGAACGAAGGACACTCTGTGCATTTCCAGAACTTCATGAGGATGCCACAAGCCATGTTTGACGAACGAGGAGTGGAGCAGCTTCGAGGACCCCAGGTTGACCAGGGCAAACACCAACTTCCATTCCAGCTGGACCCTGGGCTGAAGGTGGACTGACTCTGCGCAACACCTGGCCTTCCGGGACCCATGTACAGGAGCATGCAGTCGCCTGGAGGGTGCCACACAACACCTAGCATTGTTGTCAGAGGAGAGTGGTGGCAGGCCATCAGGCCAAAGAATACTGGAGATAGCTCCTCCAGTGCCCCTCCACTGAAGAAGGGCTGGAAGAAAGTTGCAGAGCAGTTGGTATCAGAGGTGGAACTGGCCCCCACATCGTTGGAGCCTAAGAGGGAAGGCACGCTGGCCTGCAAAGTTCAGCCAACTCAGGGTCCATTTTATCACAACTACAAGGGCTTCTTCAGCATTATCTGCGGCGCTACTTCATCATGGGGATGATCTTCTCCTTATAAGCCTACCTCTAGGTGGATGTAGCCCAACACTTCAGATGCCTCACCCGGTGAAGAGGTAGGGATTCTTTCAACTACAGGCTGTCCAGGGCAGAACGTGTGGGAGGAACGCCTGTTGGCATCCTGTGTCAACAGGTTCCAGATACTTCTCACCACCATGCAGGCATTGCCGAGAGACCGTGAGGGCAGGTATGTTTGTGGAGACTCGCTGCATCTGCCACTGCTAGCTTCAGTGCCTGCAAAACCCGCTACCCAGTGTTGCAGAACAGGCTTGTGGACTGCCAACAAGGCAATGGGACATGGAGTAGTAGGAGGCAAGTTGAAAGCTATATGATACTGTGTGTGTGCAAGGCCCGAGTGTAGTATAGTGTATGAGGGAATAAAGCAGCGCAACCTCCGAAACACTGGGTGCAACTCCCCAGCGGAGCAGGTGCGATGGTAGATGCTTAATGGATGCTTCCTTCAGCCTGTCTAATCACCACCGATTGAGATTTGTGCCATGTAATGTTGAGTGGCCTACAATGGATAGGGCATTTATAAAGTAAAGAGTTGTGTTTATGTTGAAATGTCGTTGATGAATGATTACATTGTTATTGATAATAAAGGGCCATAGGTGTGCCACCTGGGAGGAATGGGACCATACAGTCCCACTATGCTTCACTGGATGTTTATCTATCCCACAGCTACTTACCCATGCCCACAGGTATCCTAACCCATCCCACAGCTATTTACCCATTCCAACAGGTATCCCTGCCATCCCACTGCTATCCTTACCCATCCCACAAGCATGCAAAGGCTAAAACCATTTCTAAAAGTTGTCCACAGACTTTATTGACTAAAGAGAACTGAACAACGTGTAGTGAAAGCAAAGATTAAAACTTTATAATTAACAAACTGTCAAAGCAAAAATGAACCCAAGTAAAGTGTCCCAAGCAAAGATAAAGTCAACAGGTAGCACCCAGTTCTCTGGCACTCTTCTCAGTCACTCTGAGGCATGCCCATTAGTCTCAGGGGTGAAAGTCCAGTGCCGTGGAGGTGCTGCTGCTGAGTGCTAGTCTGAGGTGCCATTGGGGTGCCTGGCCCTGAGAGGACAACAGGGTGAGGCTGTGTTGGAGGAAGCTCTCAGAGAGCTGGACTCAGTCCTGTGATCGGGTGACGAAAGCCCCTTCTTCCATGCATGGGGTATTAGTTCCAAGACCGGATGACAGATGTTCTGAGGCCGGGCTTGGGCTTGTGGGTGGGTAGGAAGGAGGAGTGTAGTGGGGCTGTCTGGTCTGCACGTGTGAGCGAGGTAAAAAGTTGTGAGGTGGCATCTATGGCGTGGGTGGGCATCATGTGACATCGGGTTGCGTGACGATGTAAGCCTGCTGCCTGGACTTGGAAGGCTGCCTTGTGCTTCTGGAAACTCCTGGTAGCTGTAGCCTTGGTAGGTGAGGGCCTGTGGAAAGCCTTGGGAAGGGTGTGACATCACCGGGGGTGGAGGAGCAGACTGGGACTGGGTGGAGCCAGGTGTCAGCTGGGGTCTGGATGGATAGGGTTGTGAAGAAAAGAAGACCTGTGATCCTCTCCTTTATTCACTGTTTACTGTGATTTGGACATGTCCATTTTGAGGGTTGGTTGACATAAGGTGAAGAGGCGTTTCTGTTAGAGGATGGTATTTCTGGTGTACCAGCTGGAGAAAGGAGATCTACGCTGCTTTTGATGGTGTCCCTGATCTCCAGCAGGACAGTGTGACTCTGCCTCTTTGGTCTGGCTCTCTGCCTGCTTTCTGTGGAGGGGTGGGAGCTGGGTGTGGGTGTGGGTTAGTCTCTGGTTGCCAGTTGCCCTTCCTTGCTCCAACTGTGTAAGGAGGTCCTCCACGCGCTCACACCACGGGGAGTGCAGCTGTCGGGGGGGTCTTCCGTCGTGGGGCGTTCCACAGATACCAGCCTGGACACAGGAGCTGACTCTGGCAGAAGAGGACCTGGTCTCTGTGCACGGGCTGCCTGAGAGAGAGGGTTAGACGGAGGGTGCTCCTCAGTGGTGGACCTCACCCTCCAGGAAGCTCACGTTTGGCCATCACATAAGGGTTGTCCCGGTCGGTGAGCTTGACCGCCAGCCTGGGCCAGACTCTTCAGGTGCAGCTATCTGCTACCAGCGTGTGCATGTGCTTATCCACCACCGAGGAGGGACCCCGAAGTGTAGCCCAAGGCTCTCCGCCTTCTCTCTCCAAGCCGCCTGCTCTGCTTGGTATTCTTGAAGAGCCTGTGTTCCCTTTCCGCCATAGGTACTCGTTCTCCCTCAGTCATTCGAGCACCTCATCCTGCATGTTCCTCTTTGATGGAAGTACTGCTACCTCTCCCCTATCTGCACAATTGCCTCGTCCTCCCTCTGGCAGGCCTTCTGGGGCCCTTCATCAGAAGGTGCTTTGATGGTTCTAGGGGGTCTGGCCACCACACCAACCACACCAGCAGCAGCAACAACCAGACCAGCACGCACCAGCAGCACCAGGGACCACCACAGCACCAGCAGGACAGGGAGCAGCACCAGCAGAAGTAAGCACAAGCAAGAAGCACAGCAGGATCAGAAGCCAGCACCAGCAGAGTAAGGCACCACGCAAGAAAGAACCAAGCACCAGGGCAGCGCCAGCAGAAGCTCCAGCACCAGAAGAGTCAGCCCGATAGCAACACCAGCCAGCATCGCAACCGCCCATCAGCAGGACGCATCAAGCGTCCAACATCCCCGCACGGTGCTCCAACTGCCATAGCGCCTCTCTATACCATAGCAAGAAGCCCCAGCAGAAGCAGAGTCCAGGCCACGGGGGTGGGATTGGTGGCCTGTTCCTGGTCTTGCCAGGGCTGGCAGAGTAGGGCACAGGCTTCCTCTTCTTCCCAATGGTTGTGGCTGGCAGATGGTCGTCTGGCCTCAGAAGGTCTTTCCTCTGATAAATGTGACCTTAGCTGCGAGTCAATATACGTTTGTCCCTTATTATCTCGGGGCTGAAAGCAATGCATCTCCCCGCATGCGCAGTGAACACTTGCATCTGGCTAGGCATCCGCTAGGCATCCGCTATTCTTCCCGTGATACATCCGCTGTATCCGGCTAAGGCGATCCGCTCTGCAACGGTTCCCTTCTGCCTGAGCGTACTTGATTTGCTGTGCTCCCCCGGAAGCGCCCTGCGGATGTGTCATCCGTTTCCTATCCGCTAGGCTTCGCGTGGAGCATCCCCTTTACATCCTGGCTAACTCCTCTCCCCGTCCGTTCCTTTCCATTGTTGTCCGCTCTGTTTATGTAAATTTGGGGCACTTTTGAGAGCGGATAACAATGGATGGCACATTTTCTCATCCGCTGTGTCCTTTTAACATACTTTTTGCATCCGTTGGCCTATGTGACAGGGCCTTAAAGGAGTGTGCATAAGTACACCAGCATGCCTACCATCCCTGTCCTACTGTTCCCATTTACCCATTTATTCATACTCATTTATTATGTATATATTTTTACCCATTTATACTTATGTGTTTATATGTTATGTTCATACTTATATTTGTTTTCTCATACATACATATATGTATTTTCTCATACATACATGTATGTTTTCTCATACATACATACATGCTTGACAAATAAATAAATAATAACTCCAAAAAAAAAGAAAAAAAATAACTGTATTTTTATGGGCAAGTTTTTCAGAAATGGTTTGCTGTTGCCTCCTTCCTAGAAAGTGACTGGCCCAAGATCACGCAGCTGTCTTTTTGCCTAACACAAAGCTAAAACTCATCGTCTTTCAGCTTCTAGCTTGATGCTTAACCACTGCAACAAACCAGCTCTTGTTTCTCTTTTACTTTCACATTAATCCATGTTTATAATATATTTTTACTACATGCTGCTTGTTGTTTATTCACTATGATTTCACATATTATAACAATTAAAAAAATATGATTTTTCTGCTCTTTAGGAATATTTAGGGAGTATGAATGTAGTTCTTTGACTTCTTTTAAATCCAGCTGTACTACCCCAGAATCTTCCTTTCATGCTTTTCAAGCTGACAAGCATATTTGTTTATTATTCAAATGTACCCAAATCACATGAAAAACAGAAATTGTAGAATAAACCACATTTAAAAATAGTCGAAAAGATGTTTTATTGAAATACTTGGGCTAAACAAGAAATCCACACTTTAGATTGGTGGATTTCTGATGTTTAAGATTTTAAGAAAGCATAGCATGTATTAACTCCTGGGCAAAGAATGGAGGTGAGGCCAGAGTGATTTCTAAAAGTTCTTTATTCAATACTGCATGTGAGGCAACTAAAAACGCCCTGGCTGACAGTGCCACTTTTATAGGAAACTGATCAGCCAAACAACCAGTCAGGAGAAAGTAGTTTCCTGCTCTAACAGAGGATCAGATTGAGAACTTCAACTGACAATTATGTACACTATATACAATACATATCACCCCTCCCCATCAAGATGGAGTATGATAGTGATCAAATAACAATTTGACATATGTAGTATTTTAGATAGGCAGGGTGGCGATATGTCCATCCTGACCTACGAGATTCTGTCTCAAGACCAGAAGCTCCAGAGCCTTGACTAGGTGACATGGTCCTTGGCAGAGTGTGCAGCGATCTCTAATATATCCAGCCATAATGGGACTGGACAGCAGGTCTTCAATTAATAAAACAGATGATGCTGGAGCCAGATCCTGCACAACAGTCAGGCACGGGCATCAGCTGAGGGCATCGGTGCAGCTAAATGTCTTACCCTGTTGATGCAGGAGGCAGTAGTTGTATGTAGCTAAGAATACAGTCCAGTACAGCATGTGAGGGGACAAAACTTGTAGTATTTGGTGGTCTGGTGGCTTCTGATCGGTCACAAGTTCAAAAGATTTGCAGTAGAGGTATTCATGGAAGTGTTTGACTCCTGCAATTGCAGCCAAAGCTTCCTTGTCCAGCTGGCTGTAATTTTGTTCAGCCGATGACAAGGTCTATGAGAAGAAAGCATTTGGGGCCTCTATTCAATCTGGGATTCGGTGGCTTAAAATGGTGCCGACACCAAATGGAGAGATGTCGCAGGTGAGAACCAAGGGAAGATTCTCATTGTACTGCACTAGGATGTTGTTTGAAGATAACAGCTCCTTGACAGCAGAGAAGGCAGCAGATTATTTTTGGCCTCAGGACCAAGACATTTTCTTGTCAAGCAAATGATGGAGGGGCTCAGCTACAGAAGCTTTGTGTGGCAAGAAGATGCTGTAGAAATGTAGGAGTCCCAAGAATACCTGAAGCTTGGTCTTGTTCTTGGGTGTGGGAGCTTTCTGGATGGTTTGGACCTTTGCCTATGGAGGACCAGACTGAGAACTTCAACTGACAACTATGTACACTGTATACAATACATTACAGTATGTGTTGAATATTACATTCATAATATCAGCTTGAAAATATTTACAATTGAAATGTATTAATTAAACAATAATGGTTTGAATGCTGTAGAAGTCTGTGATGTATCTGCTATTTTAGATTCTTTGACAGATGTAGCAGTTGAATAGAAATCAACAATTCAATTTCCTGAGGAAAGTAAATTCTTCTGCAATTATAATTTTGTTTTAATTTCAAAACATTGCATATGTCAGTCCAATTTTGAGCAGAAATCTTCTAATTAAAGATTTGAATGTGATGTCAAAACATATATCCAGGGGTGGGTTTCAAAAATTTTAGCAGAAGGTTCTCCCAGTTGCTAGGTGGGGATGGCCATGGTGGGTGTGGCCTAGTCTGCCTCCTACACCATGGCAGGGGGGCATTTTTGCACTCTCCAGGCTCCGGAGGCTCTCTGGAAGCCAGAAACAAGCCCATTTCCTGCCTTCCCAAACTTCCAGGATGCCCATTTTTCACTCTCCCCAAGCCTCTACACATGCCCTGTACTTACTTGCATCCAAAACGGGCTGCATGGGGACTACTGCCTAAGAAAATCATTATAAACATACCAAAATGAAAAACATCAAGACTAATCGCACTGCATTTATATACTACTTATTATAAATAAAGTGGTTTATTCTTGCAGACTTTTACTCTGCTTACCAATAGGGACAGGCTCATAATGATGGCCCAACATCAATCTGTGGTTCATTTACTGGTATGAGGGCCAATAAATAATGCAAGGTTGAGGAAAGTGGAAATTTATCACTATTTCTGATCAGAAGCAAAGGGGCCAGGAGGAGCCCTAAGCAAGACTGGCATTCTATTTTCATTTTTTTATGATACATACAGGAAATTCAAAACAGCAGTACAATTCTTGGTTAATATTTCTTATCATCATGAAAATACCATGTGTAAGTAATGTTGTTCAGCTTAGAACAGCATGTGTATTGTGCTGAAACAGATTTCTTTAAAATGAGTGCTTTTAAAGATGAAGTTTGCGGTTCCAGGCCTTCAATAACTCAGTGCTAGAACAAGTAGTTTCTATGCAATATAATTTTTTTACTCTTCCATAAAAGTAATCATGTATGTATGAGAATTTATAGTTTGACCTTCTATGGAATGTTATGAGACTTACTCAAAAGTATATCTATAAAACTGCAGTCTAGTTCTTTTTTGGCTATTTGTTTTAACCTAGAAATGTATATTTCATTATTCTAGGGCCAGAACATTAGTTAGTGTTGTTCAGCACCACTTAAAATTACAACACTGTATAGACATTAAAAAAGGTAATGAACACCTATAAAGACAAACACAGATTTATCATCTTTATATTAACACTTTCTGTATATTAAAGATCTAATAATTATCTAATAAAGAAATATAACAAAAGGAGATCCCTAGTTTCTGTTGTAAGATTTCCTGAAAGCTTTCTTATTCTTATCTAAATCTAAACACATAATGACTGACCTGATGAAATGATATCACTATTTCAATTGTCTTTAAACTGTTCTACCTACTACCTAACTTTAGAAGTTCACGTGATAGTAGAATGGTGGGACTGAAAGTTAACAAAGTATATTTGTCCTCATCTTTAAACAATCAATTAAATATTCTACTGTGTTTAACATAACAACAACCATCTTAATTTACATCAGATAATACTGAATGCAAAAAACACAATGATTCTTATAGTGAAATTTTGTTACCATGACTATATGAGCACATACTTTGGTAATATTGGAAAGACAGGATAGTACATTTGGCAGAAGGTGTGACATAACTTAAGAAACTATTTGTGATGATAGCCTTGCATCTTTACTTAAACATACATGTACCAACTTGCTTACTGAGATGTTAAGGCTAGGTCACATTGGCCGACGGATGCAAAACGTATGTAAAAAGGACACAGCGGACGAGCAAATTGTCCATCC
>BHFT01071748.1:0-14152 GCA_004320025.1 Laticauda laticaudata | reverse complement strand
TAGTTCGTCCATTTTTAAACTTAATGCACCATTGGCGCACTCCACCTTCAGTGATGATGTTGTCCCCGTTCACACAGTTGCCAAAAAATTTCAATCGGTTTATGGTTTTTTCCCAACAAAAACCTTATCACTGATCGCACCTCACAACTCGCGGGATTTTCAATTGCAGCACACATTTCAAATGTGTGCTGTGAAATAACGGGCAACGATACGAACCTCCCACTAGCACAACTGGATGCAGACTAAGCGACAGACGCACAGACCAAAGATGGCTGTGCTAGCTCCACTCCTTCTTGCTACAGATGAAAACGTAATCTATTTTGTGGATAGCCCTCGTAATTTGAGAAGATTTTTTTAATCATTAAAAAACAGCTAGTCAAGAAATTGGCATATTTTATTTAGAGACCTTTCAAATATATCTCTGATACTTTGCTCCACCATATTTCCCCTTTTAATCAAAATCAGAAGATTTTAGCCATCCACAGCTAAGAAGATCGAGTACCAGTTACTAAAATAGTAACCTAAAATCACAGCTTTCAATCTATCTTTCTTCATCACCTTTTTTTTTTCAGCATGCTTCCTTATTTAGTTTGCCTTAGCAGCCTTCTGCCTTGTTGTTTGAGACAAAAAGAGATCCCTAAAATGGTGTGGGTCTTCAAAAAGGTATAGCAGGCTGTTGCGAGAAAAAGCATACTTTTAAGTTGACTTAAGAAAGAGTAATAATTGTTGAAGGTGATTAAGAAGAGAAAGGCATAGCTTAATGTCCATTTGAAAGAATTTCAAAATGACGACTTCTTCAACCCCAAAGAGATTGCAGCCACTCCCCTCCCAACTTTTGGCATGCAGATTGCTTTAGAGTTCAACTCCAGAAGCCATTTGCCAACTTACATCTGTATTGAAGGGTTCTGAGGGGAAGTTTCAGTTTATTTATTTATTTTGTCAAATGCTTACAAAATAATAGAAATTAGATTAACATAAGTATAAATGCATGAACTAGGAACTAATAATTGGGGACAATAGGACAGGGATGGTAGGCATGATTGTGTGCTTATACACATCCCTTACAGACCTCTTAGGAATGGGGTGAGGTCCATAGAAGTTAGTTTGAGGGTAAAGGAGTGGTGGTTTGAGCATGTGACAACAGAATCAGGTAGCGAGTTCCAGACATTGACCACTCTGTTGCTGAAATCATACCTCCTGCAATCAAGTTTGGAGTGGTTTACATTAAGTTTATATTTGTTGTGTGCTTTTGTGTTGCTACGATTAAAACTAAAATATTCATTCACTGGTAAGACATTGTAACATATAATTTTATGCACTTAGGTCCAATCTTAGCCCGTGTAGTTCAAGGTTATCGAAGCCTAGAATCTCAAGTCTGGTGGTGTAGGGTATTCTGTTGCAAACAGAGGAGTGTAGTACTGTTCTTGTAAAATACTTCTGGACTCGCTCAATTGTATTAATATCTGATACACAGTGCGGATTCCAGATAGAGGAGCTATGGTATATTCGAGTATTGGTCTAGCAAAGGTTTTGTATTCCCTAGTTTGCAAATCAGTATTACCAGAGGAGAAGCTTCCCAAGATTAGATTTACAACTCTTAAAAGCCTTTTTGACAATAGTGTTGCAGTGAGCTCTGCAGTTAGGTCATTCGATATAAGAACTCCAAGGTCCTTGACAGAGTGAAGGTCATCAATGAGGTCATATCCTAGCTTGTATTTGGTGTATTGATTTTTTTTTCACCAATGTGAAGAACAAAGCATTTGTTGGTCAAGATTTGGAGTTTCCAACTGTTTGACCATTCAGATAAGTTCTTCTAAAAGCTGATGAGATGCCAGTCCCTTCAGTTAGGAGGCAGAAGAGCAACACCCCAGGAAAAAAATCCTTCGGAGATCTCTCCCCAGGAATGTGTTCAGTTAGCCATGTTCCCAGGAAGTGACTATCAATATTACTTAAAAGAATATTTTCATAAGCACATTTACTTAAATTAGTATTGATTCATTTTGTGGTCTGATTTCACATTAGAATTCATTGATTCATTTTGTGGCCTGAATTCACATTAGCTTATACCTATCTGTCAAAGAGAAGCTGGAGAGTTATTTCTAAATACAGAGAAGTAATCCAAAATAAGGCAGGATTCTCTAGCATTCTGAAAAGGTGTAGAATTGTTTACTGCAATTAAACCACAATTAGTTATCAAGGGACAGTGTCTGTTTTCACTTCCTTTATGCCAGCCTCTTGATTTTCTGAATAATCAGAAATTGCTGCTGTTCAAGAGTATAGCAATGAGATTTGTTTAAGTAGAAACAAATGTTTGAAATTGCCAGTTGTCACTTATAGAAAGCAGTGATGCATATTAGTGAGAATGAATGGTTCAAAATTAAATGGAGGAAGTATGGTATATGTATGTAAATGTACTGTATCTTAATGATATTTTGTCATATTCATTTGAATGTTTATGTGATATTTTTGATCTAAAGTTCAAGCACTATAAAAGTCTCTTTTTAAAAAAAACATGCAGCATTCCAACAATTCACTTTTTAACATTGTAATTTGCAGATTGATGTACAAGTTGCCACAGGAAATGGGTCTTATAGCAATTACAGTTCAACAAATTCAGGGAAGGGGTAAGTTGATACAATTACAGTGTAAGGGAAGAAAAGTATTATGTAATACCATTCATAAATACCATTCATAAAGGTATTATGTAATGTTAACATCCTCATATTAATCATGCCCATACAAACTGGGTAACCTATTCTAACTATATGGAAATCTATCCTTATTTTTTTGTAATAATCACAAAGCAAACATTATCACTATAATACTGAATAATTAAGCTATGCCCACAGTTCCAGTAAGAATTGAATTTCTGTTCACAGGATATTATCTTTAAAATAATCAGATCTGTTGAATAAAGCCATCATGAATAGAGAAATAAAGAAAATGTTTAGGCTTGTAGTTACAGTTTCAAACAACCTTTAATTAAGTTGTATTTTATCATAATCAGCCTTGTATGCAAAACTACCATGATAAAAAAGCACTAACTACATACAGAAGTGGTAACATATCAAACATTTGACTTTTATCTAGCTAACCCCTAAAATACCAGAAGAACAGTTGCTAATATTTAATTTTTATTAAATAGATGTTTTCAAGCCATGACTTGGAATCCTATATTGTAAATGGAATTCTTAGGATGATATATACAATCCTCTCTTTTCAATTAATATGTTCATGATATCAACAAACTTTTTCTGGGACATACAGAGATTTCAATAATCTCTCCTAATGCCAACCACCATATCATTTAAACATACCTAGTAATTTCATGATTCAATTCCTCTCCGGTTTTTATTTTTTAAATAAAAAATTCTCATTTGGCAAGCAGCATGGTTCCAGGTTTCACATCTCAATACAAACATAACTATACCGCTACCTATTCATTTCATTTATTCAATCATCAATTAATATATGATATTCTTATTATAAATTCCCATTTCTATGTTTATTTCATTAAGTTCCATATCTAATGTAGCGATAATCCTTTAATAAATAACAAAAAGAAAAAAAGAGGGCTAAAGAAAAAACCATATCAGTTACATTCTTATCTATTTTCAGTACATATTCTTATATATCACAACATATTACCTTCCCTATTCTTTTTTTAGGGAAACTGCTTCCCTATCCTTTTTTTTTACCCATTATCTCTCACTCTCCTAGCAATGTAATTCCTTTTCATCCTTGTTTGCTTCCTGTTTCTCTTTATTTTCTGGTCCTTTCTCTTAATTCTCTTTTTCCCATTCTTATTCCTCTCCATTTCTCATTCCAATTATTAAATTTATCTCCCTCCCTCTTACAATTTTTCTTTTGTACTTCCCTTTTCTACTTTTTCCCTCTTTTTTTTTCATTTTCTGAACCATTCTCCCTTTTGTTATCACATCAGACCACAGATTTTTAATTTTAATTCCTTTTCACCCTTGCTTAAATGATTATCGTTCCCTTTGTTCTTCAAAGCTGGCTTCTTCTTTGTTTAATCCACTCCCCCCTCTGTTTTTCTTTGTTCTTCTACAAGCTGAGTCGCCATTTCTAATTTCTGTAATGCATTGTTGCACATTTCAAGTTTTAACTTTCATCATTTCCTTTATATCTTGCAAATCTAGTCTTATTTCAACAAATAATTCCTCCATTATGTGTGCTCCTTTTTTTTTCTTCCTTAATAAATTTATTCAATCCCAAAGCCTAGTATATTATTTTATCCAGGATCTTTTAAATTTATTTTCAACAGTCAATATCCTCAGGTCTTTGTTTCCAAATCTTCTAGTTGGTCCTTTCCCAGCTGTTTCCCACAGTCACTGGGTGGTTCTATAACAATATTTTCAAGTATCTTCCCCTTTGTAATATTTTAATGTCACTTTCCAGGGTTTTTATTTTATTATAGTGGAGTGTCTTTTACTTTCATTTAAATTCCAAAGTCCAATTTCTTAGAAAGACCAAGCACTTTTCAAAGAGTCACTTAAATTTTTCCTGTACCATCAGGTGGCGCTCTTGGTTCTCTTCCACAGTCCACTCTTTCCTTTCCTTTTATTTTCTTTGTTAGATACAATACTTTTATTCAATTCGATAAATTCAATTATTAGCTATTATTTCTTTTCAACACATTCAATTGCAGCATTTAATTATGCCTTTAAAGTGCCCAAAGGTCCAAAAGTTATCCAATTTAATTTCCAAGCCTTTTTTGTGTTCAAGCATTTTCCTTTAAATTATTTCCTCCAAATGAATGCATTACAATAATTGAAGCCAATTTTATAAGATCCAATTTCCTTCTCACTTTCTCTGGTCGCCGCTTCCACACACTTTCCTCCAAAATAGTCCTTTTATTTTTCACCTTAAAGCCCATGCATTTTGCCTGGTTCACACTCTGCTTGCTGCTTCTCCGTTCCAGCACAGTCTTAGTTTCCCGGACTGCTCTTTATCTTTGTGTGGCCATTTTAGACCACCGCTACAGCTTGCCTTTGGAAGGGTTTTTTTTCCATCAGGGAGAGGAGTTCTGACTCACCTCAACCCTCCAAGCAATTCCCCCTTTCTTCACCACCCTTCCAGGGTGGTTCTGGTCCCAATGTGGATCCTCCAGCAAGTGAGCTCAAAGCGAACCCACGCACAATCGCAGATTCCATCCCGGCACCAGTGATGAACAAACCAGAAGCCACGACCCAGAAATATACTTGAACACTAAAATAAAACAGGAAAATAAACAGATTCTTACTATTTGGTTTCCATATCATCAGAATGGTCCAGCAACCATTTCTCGAGAGTTAGCTAAAAATTGTGGTCATCCTATGTTAATTGTCCACCCACCTTCAAAGTGACCTCAGGATGGATTTTATTGCTCCACTTCTGAAGCACATTTTTCCTTTCTTGTCATGGAGAAAATGTGCCTCATGTAATTGCTAAGATCCAGTTCTGACTTGATGACAAATAATTAAAATGTTCAAAGCTAGATGAACATCAGTGTTCCATTAACTATTTTGCAGAGAAAGGATTGCCTCTTCAACTGAGCCAGTACTTATCACACACTCTGTTTCTCTATCTCCCTTTGCCAGCACTGCTGATACAGCACCGTGATTAAGAACTTTGGTTGAATATAGAGAGAAAATTATTTTGAGAACCAGTAGAAATGTTTGTTTCTTTGATTATTGTTATTAACAATTTTTATTTTATGATTAGTTAGTTTTACCATAAGGTTTTTTATCCTCTTTAAATAAGTCTAAAAGCTTTTTTTTTTAGTCCCATGAGGTAGAATAGTTTCATCTTTGCACCCACATAGCCCAGGTAGTTGTTTGGAAAATGGGGGAGGGAGAGAAGCCCTTTCAATTCACAAATATATACCTTTAGATACATTTTCATCAATCAATCAATACAAGCATAACAGTTTTGACACATTTGTTTAATTGGGTTAAAACAGATAAGTTTTAGATTTTACATGTGCAGAAATTTTGAAAATGTAATGGGGTTAACAAACTTTTAAGCACTATTATGTTCATTTCATAATTTCATCCTTCCTTAGTATCCTATTTTGACTGTCAACAAATATTCATTCCTACCTACAGACCACATATTATTAATCTTTCTACCAGTATGTGTGCATCTTAAATTTCCTCCACCCATTTTTTTACTACGCTGAAAATATTCCACCAATGTAAACAAATTTATCATTATAAACCTTCCACAGATCAAAATAGTAAACCTTTTGGATTTTTTTATAAATCTTAGACAGATTTCTTTGTAATCTTTGCAGTTATTTTTTAAACTTTTGGTTTTCATGTTTGCTTCCTGACGTCACCATGTTTTCTTAATCTTTTGATGAAATATTTTCCATTTTGTGAATGTTACTTGTGTATAAACAGCATTTAATGTATGTTTCCTTTTTTTAAGGACGAGGTGGAAATACCTGGTTGAGTCCTGTGGGAACTGCTCTATCAACTTTGCTTGTTATCATTCCTTTGTCTTCAAAATTGGGCCAAAGGATTCCATTTATTCAACATTTGGTGTCTCTAGCAATTGTGGAAGCTGTTAGATCCATACCTGGATATCAGGTATTGTATTTTTATATTTCTTTTTCATTATAGTTCTTTGAAATGAAGTATATATTTCCTAAGCTTCCAATTTATAGCAAGAATTATGGATGGGACTGAGGAATCATCTTGTCTGGAAAGAGTTTTACCTGGTTAGCTCTAAGAAAATAGACAGGATATGTGGACTATGATTTCTGCCATCTGTGTTTTTCACCTATGTCCCTGCTATTGGTCAAGTCCAATCAGGATCTGATATGTGATTGGGTCCAAGCAGTGGTGCAGTGGTTTATTTGCAGGAGCGTATGGTTCCATCTGCTTTGAAAGTGACAGTGACCTATGACTTCTCCAAGAATTCAGCTTCCAACTTTCTCTTCTTAGGAAAGGTTGTTGTAGATGGACAGCTTAAGGGGGCCTGGAGAATTTTTTCAATTATATTTGTACTATCAAATATATCAGTTATATTTTTACTATCACATATTTGCACTCTTTCCCTATTGCTAATAAATATCTACATGAAACTGCTGAGTGAGGTAATCTCTTAGCACAAGGCAAAATATCATCAATATGTAGATGATACTTGGCTGTATACTTCCACACTTAGCTAAACAATTGATGCTGTTGATATTATTATCCAGTGCCTAGTGGGTGTGATGGTCTGGATATGGACAAACAACTTGCAGCTCAGCTTTGATAAGGTTGAATAACTTTTTGGTTCCCTGGATCCAGTGCTTTTTCCCTTTTAAACTCTGTTCGTTAATTTAACATACCTCCAAAGTTGTTGCATAATCTAAGACTTCCCCTGGATTCAGAATTCTTGTTTGAAGAACAGGTGGCAGCCAAAGTCAAGTCGGCTTTTGCACAGATTCCTCTTGTGTGCCAGTTGTACCCGCTCATAGGCCAGAAGGATTACTCTTCACGGGCTTCCCTTAAAGAACATTTGGAACTTTCAATTTGTACAGAATGCAGTGACATATTCAGTGGGTGCTTCAGTGTTCACTCATGTAACACATCTGCTAATGCCAATGGCTTCCAGTAAGCTTCTGGATGCAATTTAACTTTATTAAATACGCATTCTAACAAATTCACTACATATTAATATAATCAGGATGGATATTTGGTTTGATTGAACCTTTGAGCACACTTTATTTTGGTCGTAACACTGATGAAGTAACTGACAAGAAGAAAAAACTAAATGAGAATTGCTTGAGAAGTTTTTGAAGAAACTTCAGTGCCTACTTCGTTCCATTTTAAAATGCTCTTTTTGGCATGACTTATTTAATATTGACAATGTTTATGCTGAGTTCTAAAGAAAGAGGCTAACCATATTTCTCCAGGGGGAAATCAGATATAATTAGTGCTTTTTATACTCCAATCTTCTGCAATACTCATCTATTTCCTTTGAATGTAAGCAATCCCCATTATTGGCAAACTGTGTTTTATTGGATTAGTTGATGAAACTTACGTTATCTCTGTTATATGTATATAGTCCAATCACCGTACGTTAAGCAGAACGGGCATGCTGCAGATCCTTTCAGCCAAAGAATGTTAGCTGGTGGGGAGCAGAAGACCAACTTTGTCTGCAGTAGCCCCATTCTATGGAACATGCTCCCTTTGGAGATCAGATTTAGTTTCAAGTAAAATATAGTGCTCTGTGATTTAGAAAGTTATGTAAAAGCCTATTGAAGAGAGAGAAAGAATTAATACCTTTCAGCAGTTTCCTGAACGTATTGAGCAGATGGATAACTTGGAATTTTAAGAACACGCTGCTGTTTCTCAAGCAAAATAATTATCATGACTAAGGTTGCAGAATGGATTAGGGTCAGAAAATGAGTATCAGGGTTCCGACCGATGCCCTAATAAAAGCAGGAGCTTCAAGCAAAGTTTCAAGAAAAATCCAGTTATTTATTAGTTGCTCATATCGGCACAGACCAAGTCTGTGAAAACAGCTCTGACCCCACTCAGTTTGCATCTTACCTCTTGACTGTTTCCCCCTCCCCCCAAGATGTGTCATTGGTTACATCCCCAACGAAGCAATTTTGCGGGTTGTAGAAATCACTGCCTCCGGTCGTTACTCATATCTGTGGAGATGGTTTTGACTTTGGCCAGCTAGGGTGTGCATTGTTTTGACTGAGGTGCAAATTCTTTGATGTAGCTGTGAGGCTTGGTTCCCAATTCCCCTGCCTATGGCAACTCAGGAGCAGGTTAGGGAAGTTTCGCAAGTTGACATTGAGTTGCTGGGAGGTTGCAATGTGGACTGCAACTGACTAAGAGAGGAGCTTCCTGGAATGCTATCTGTTCCCTTTTCTGAGCAAGGTTCCCTACCATTTTTTACTTTGCTCCTTTTTTTCTGGGCAGGGTACGTTTGAACAAAGTATGAATTTCAAATGTCCTTCATTTCTTCCTTTGTATTTTCTGAGGAAATTGGAGAGATCCATTTGGAATACAGAGACATTCTTCGAATTAAAAATGTTTCACAGCAAGCTATGTTTACCTGCCTGCCTTTTGCTTTTCTATCTTTCTGTAAACAATGTATAAAGGTCAATTGGGGGAAAAAATAATATTTGAAAGTATTCTGAGTGCTATTTGAAAACATTTCTTTTCAGGAGTATCTCAAATGTCTGTCTTGCTATGCTGTAGTACATATTTCTAAATTTGCAACAGCTGTAGTTAAATGTGATACACAGAGAAATATATTTATGTAATCTCTTACTTTTATATTATTATATACCCCTCCTTGTTTTGCAATCACAATCCCTTCTCGCAACTTTGTCATTGAATGAACATGTGACAGACTGTGAAGATTACTAATTGCTGTTGGTCATTCCTTTACAATATCCTGTATCTGACCAATTTTTGTTCTTTTTTTTACCCCTTGAAGGGTAGATTGCTTAAACAAATTATCTTTTCCTGTGCTGTTTTTCTCTACAACCTAATGTTTCTCTAAATCACGTTAGCATTTTGACCTTGATTAGAATCCTCCACATGGCTGTGATGCTGCCTGAAACAGACTATATATACCTTGATCAGTTTCACACTTTTTGTTGCCACGTACTTGAAAATTTATTCATAAATAGTACATTGGTGAGAAAATGATTTTTTTTATTACCATAGTATTTGTGAGTGGTCATTAAATAAAGACTGGATATGTTTTACCTATAGAACTTTGACCCCATAAAATAGCAAAATTTAAAAATGCATGAATAGTGGATATGCCATCTTGTTAACTTCAAAAATATTTACCAATATGCAAATTTCTTTTTGTAGGAAATAGATCTTCGATTGAAATGGCCAAATGATATATACTACAGTGATCTTATAAAACTTGGTGGTGTTTTAGTAAATTCCACATTAACAGGAGATACGTTCCATATACTCATTGGTAAGAATATCAGAAATTTCCATGATGGTGGTTTATAATATAGCCTATTTTTGACATAGCAAATTGAACAACATGACAATAATCCCCTACAACCGTAATGAATATGCATCTGGAATATTCCCATACCAACACATGATTTGCAAGAAATTTTATTTATCTGATTATTTTATGACAAAATCTTGTGGGATAAAGACAATAAAATGTTTCTCAACCTAAGAAAAGCTCTGACTAAACACCATATATTATTATTAGGAAGGCATATTTTTGCAACTCTAGATCAACAGTTTTCTTCAGCAAATCTAGCATTACAACCAAATAATTTTCCTTGTTTCATGGTGGGAATATACTGATAACAATTTAGCACCTTATTCTTATTTTTGTGAATAATCAATTCAAATAATTTATTTTAATTGGTTATGTGGTTTTATCTTTAAAAGAAGAAATGGGTTTCAAATTATACAAGCTTATGTCATTTTTCATCATTGGAAAGAGTACATATCTTAAGAAATCTATAAAAGGATTCTTATATCTGTCTAAATGATTTAGAATGAAATGTATTACCATAATAAAAGAAATAATTTTACATATATACATGACATTTTTATATATTTTTTTCTCATGACTTATTCTTCCTCAGGATTTGGATTTAATGTTAATAATAGCAACCCAACTGTATGCATCAATGATCTCATTATGGAGTATAATAAGACAATGAATACAGCATTAGAGCCCTTAAATGCCGACTGCCTGATTGCAAGAAGTGTGACCATATTGGAAAATCTGATCAACATCTTTCAGGAGAAGGGACCAAATGGAATTCTTCCCATGTACTATAAATACTGGGTGCATAGGTGATTAAGTTTATTATTCTCAATGAACAATAAGTTGTCTTAAAGCAATAGTGGCTGATCAGGTTTTAATTTTTATTATTTATCATAGTTTGCTTAGTAGGTATTTGACTATGTATAGACATATTTAATTAAAAATTGTGTTGAACACATATAATTTAAAAATATCAGAATGTCAGAATTTGATTCATAATGGCCTAATTTTTGGCTACTACATCAAAAACCTAAAAAAAAACAAACTAGAAATTAATAAATTAGTATTCAAAAATTCTAGAAAACTGTATCTATTCGATATGCTACAATACGATACTATATTTAAACAAGGGTTATGTAAAATAAAAGATGAGTACAGGAAATTCTCATGCTATTATTCAGTTTGATTGTTTTTTCTTCTGTTCAATCTTGTTTTATTCTTGGAGATAGCCTGGTGAAGTTCCTGCAGTTTTCTTGGCAAACTTTTTCAGAAGTTGTTCCCCACTGCCTTCTCCTTAGGGGTTGAGAAAAAGTGCCAGCAGGACTAGAATTCACCCTCCCCCAATTTCTAGCCTGATACCTTGACCACGACTCCAAATTGCTCTCAATTATGATAAGTAATTAATGAATTCCATTTGAATCTTATTTGAATCCATATGCATTTGTTAATAATTATTTTCCCATATTTAAGATATGATACTGGTAAGTTCCTTGGAACAGTAACACTATCATCCTTATATGGATATTTGTTGATCAGTGAATGAAATACATTGTTATATGTAGATGTTTACACAAAGTAAAGGTAGATAATCAGACACTAAAGATACTTTGCAGAGCAGGATTCATTATTAATAGAATAGTCAGACTGAAATTTAATATATGTTGTATTAATCAAATAATTTTGTTTCCGTTTCAGTGGTAAGCAAGTCCGACTCAGAAATGATGAAGGACCATTGGTATGGATTGTTGGGATAGATGATTCTGGATTCCTTCAGGTTTATGAGGAAGGCAAAGATGTTATCACCGTGCATCCAGATGGCAATTCTTTTGATATGCTAAGGAATCTTATAATTCCTAAACAATAGTTTTTCAGTATGATAAAACAATCATTCACTTAGACTATTTTGTATTCAGTGCTTATTATGAGTGCTTCGCTAGAGGCAGTATCAACATTTTTCTTCTTTTTAAAGCAGGAAAATAATAGTACTGTATGTGTCAAGAAAAGAAGCAATTTTGCATAACTATTTTTTGTTAGGTTCTCTTCTTAGTTACCTGAGATGGTATTTGGAAGTTTTTCCTGTTTACCTTCTTTTCTTTCAGGATTGTGCACAAATGTGAAAAAAGCATTGCAAAAAGTATTAAAATCAATATCTAATTTTTGAAATTGATCATTTGGATCATTTCCCAAAAGAAACTGTTATGTTATGATATATTTTGTCCAAACTTCTTATAGTAACTTTTAACACTAATAATCATGCATTTTTGTGTTATTTCTGTTTTTTACAAGGAAAAGTTTTTCAACAAATATTTAAATAATACGATACATCATCTGGTTTTAATTAAGGAGTAGATGGCTATATTATTTTATTACATATTATTATATATTATAACATTTAAGTAAATGATTAAAAGTAAATGTAGCTTTCTGAAAGGGATTTGCTTGGGCTGTATTGGAGCCTAAGCTTTCCACAGTTTTTTGTACAATCAGGTTTTATAGCTAAATATTAGAGGTAGAACTACCACTAATTTAACAGAATTCTACAGGTTATTTTTGTTTCCCAATATTTTCTGACTTCTTTTCTTTAGGTCTTTAGAGTCGAAACTAGTCTGACCAAATAGGATTAATTTATTTTTTTTTAAGTTTAATTTATTAATAATTTTAAGACTCTCTTGAATCACAGTGGTTAACAGAACCAATATTGCAACAGAATCTGCTGTAGCTTACTTTGCATCATTTCTCATTCATCCTTTACTCAGTAAGATTTTGCTGATCTTTGATGCTATATTCAAATTCAAATAAAGTTCTGTGATATTTTCATCCTCCAAGATACTTTTCAAAAATCTCAATGCATGTGTTTCATGTATTGATTTTGATTTGTAATTTACACAAAATCCAATCTAAAATTTTAAAACAGTTTCAACACACTCTGAAATTGAGTTAGCCTGCCCTCTTTTTTTAATGCTGTAGGCCAGTGGTTCCCAAACTTTTTCAGTCTACCCCCCCTTTGGTGCTACAAACTCATCCTCGGTGCCCACCACCCAGGGGTGGGATTCAAATTTATGTGGGTGTGGCCTAATTTGAGAGCATGGTTTGGTCACGTGGCTAGGTGGGCGTGGCTTGCTGGTCACATGACCGGGTAGGTGTGGTTTAGTGGTCATGTGACTGGGTGGCCAGATTGGTGGCCAGTGACTGGCAAACCAAATACAAGTGGTCCTCACTAACTGGCCAGTTGTTTAGTAAGTGTTTAATTTATATGCGCCTCCCCAAGCTACTCTGACCTGTTTCGGCGAGTTCTGACAGCCATACTACACACACGACTCCTGCCTAATCCCCCTCGCGAGCAGCGGTCAGTGGGCTGAATCAGCAAAAGCATCTCAGACTTGATTCCTAGTAGCAAATACAAATCAATCAGAATGCTTGCCAATTTCTTTGATTGTTTATTGTAATATTTTATGTTTCTGAATTGCATGCCATGTTTGTCCCGTTGTTGTGCATAACCCAGAAGCTTTTGTGATTCTTTGCACCGCAAAAATTACTATCTCTGTCTTTGCTCGACTTTTCAAACATGCTGGCCACTGGCCGTGTTCTTGGGTGCCAGCCCTGCAGTGGTCTTACCCCATTGAGCCTGCTACACCGCGAGGGATCTGCCCAAGCAAGTCAACGAAGCAGTGCCACCAAGTCAATGGGGATGTAGTCTGAGAAGGGAAAGAGAGATGAGAGCGAGAAGAGGAGAGAGAAAAGAAAGACAGAAAGATAGAAGAAGAAAAGGAAAAAAAAAAAGTACAGACACAGAGAAAGGGGGTGGAAGCGAAGGGACAGAAAGAAAAAAGAAATAAGCAAGGCAGGGCAGGGATGGAAAGAAGATGATGATATTATTTCTAGTCCAATCACCTGCTCCAGTGGGGCTCTAGAAGGAGAATGTGTGTGTGTGTGTGTGCTTCTCCTTGTACATTTACCAGTACATTTTGGCTTTGCCTTCTTTCAGAATTTGGCATTGTAATACATGCGGGAAAAGTAATTTTTAGGCGGGCGAGATCTGCGTTCAATGCGATCCCTGGTTAAAAAGCCTCAACAAAATGAGAGATCTTCCTGCATAGCTTGACCATGTTTTGTCACGAAACCTTTAATAGAGCCAAAGATGTTCAATATCTCTCTCTTT
>BHFT01071746.1:0-17203 GCA_004320025.1 Laticauda laticaudata | reverse complement strand
CTCCCCCGGAAGCCCTGCGGACGTGCCATCTGCTTCCATCCACTTTCATCCACGAGGCTTCCGTTGAGCATCTGTTTTACATCCGCGTTACGTCCTCCCCCCATCCGTTCTTTTCCTTTCTGTTTATGCAAATTTGGGGCACTTTTGAGATTGGATAACAATGGATGGAAAATTTGCTCGTCCGCTGTGTCCTTTTTACATACGTTTTGCATCCGTCAAGCGATGTGAAGTGGCCTTTAAGCTCAGCAATTGCATTGAAGTCCTATCTTACACTCATGGACCAATTCCCCATGACCCTAAAATTAGCACAAAGAATGTTCCTATCAGCGAGATTAGTGGAAGAAATTAAAGAATATATTCAAGTCCCTTCACAGACAACTGCCTTGCTCACTTCACCCTGTATGATGTGGTCACATGATTATATTCTGCAAATACTATATAACCCTATCTTCTTTAAAGAGAATGTGCTATTCCACTGCGATAATTTAGTTTTAAGACTGCACAAGAAAGTATTCCAATGAATAGAACTACAGTATGGGGAAGGGCACTCTTCATACAAAGAGTGAAATGTTCAAACAGCCTGATTTCAGAAGAACTGGGAGCATGATCTACAACATGGGTCCCCAACCTCCACGGCGCAGCCCACTTCCAGGCTGTGGCCTCTTTGGAACTGGGCCATGTAAGCAACTGGCCAGTGCACCAGTGGTGGGATTCAAATTTTTTTACTACTGGTTCTGTGGGCGTGGCTTGGTGGGCATGGCAGGGGAAGGATACTGTAAAATCTNCCGGTTCTCCAAACTACTCAAAATTTCCACTACCGGTTCTCCAGAACTGGTCAGAATCTGCTGAATACCACCTCTGCAATGCATTCATGATCACAGATGAACTTGTGCGAGTGGCAGACAACATGCATGCACACAACTCAACTTGCACAAGCAGCCAGTTGGCTCTCCTCTCCCCTCCCCCTCTGCTGGGCCACCAAGCCATAAAGATTGGGGACCAGTGATCTACAAGACCTATAAGAGGCTATCATTTGCCTCTTATGCCTCATGTTTTCAGCTTGAAAACATATCTCCTTCTATTCCCCCAGCTGTGGGCAAAGTATTTTAGATAAAGACAAGGAAACAGCATCTCATTTATTATTATATGAGTGTGTTTTCTTATTCAAATTGTACTTTTTACACTCTTTCACTTACAAGAAATATGTACGTGGGATATATGATGCTTGTCCTTAAATTTCTGCACAAGCTATCAGTTAATGGATGTAATCCAAGATAGGGATTTGAAAGACTGAATGGCTTAGGACCTGATTATATGATGAACTTCCTCTCCCATTATGAATCTGTTTGGCCATTAGGTTTTGCAGAGATGTCTTTCTGAAATGCCCTTGTATGGTCTCCTCAGCTTTCTTCTCTGTGACTCCTTATGCTCTGTTCCTTTTCTCATTTCTTCTCGACCTTTAGAAAATCATCTCTTTGCCCAGACTTTCCATTGTGAAATGATTTGAGTATTAAATATTTAGTTTTTCATTGGAGGGATGTGGATTTTGAAGTTTCTTATCTTCCCTTAATGCCTATCTGAACATAAATATGAGATATAACTGGAATAAATAAATGGATGACTAAATATGTAAAAGAAACCTCCAAAGCTTACAGTTTAAGCTCATTGTTGATACGCCTAAACTGTTTCAGTCCTGTAATTTCTACTACTGACTCTATTTTAAGTCATTAAAACCTAGGAATTGTTGGAAACAGATGAAAACTATTCTGAAAGGTCTTCAGCTGATGTGGTGGCCCCTGACTTTGTACAGGGGCATGGCAACTGTCAAAAGATGTCACCAGGGAATTCTAAGGTTGCAATTAAAAATAAGAATGACCTCTTGTTGCAGGTCCTAATAAAATGTGTCTCTTGGAAGACTTTTCAAGTACTTTTGGAAAAGAAAATGTATACATTTTTGTGTGTGTGATTCCCAGAGTGATCTTGATATTCTAGAATTGAATATGACTTGCTTTGTGCAGGTCACTTTCAGAACCATCATCTATATTTTCTTTGAATAAATCTGAGATCTTAACAGCTGCTATATTCAGATGAGCAGACACATACTAAGGATTAATTGATAAAATCTTGAACTCATTCTCAGCCAAATCGTTTACAATCCCTGCCAGAATCAAACACAGAAGCCCTATTATATAAAAATTCACTTCTGATTTTCCTTTGAGAACTGTTAATTTAATTGGGGCCAATAATTATAATCAGTTGGAACTGTTAAACATCTGGAAGTTCTTCTCTTGCCAAATTTCTGCACCCTAGTCACAGCTGCCAAGAGAGTCTGAGTTACCTTATGCTTAGTCCTGCAACCTCTCAGAAACAGCTGTTTATGGTTACATTTAACCATATTAAAAAGGGGAAACGACAGCACAGCAAACCAGGTACAGGTTTGAAAAATAGAAGACAATATCTGGAGCTCATGGTTGATCTGTTGAGTGCTTTGTGCTCTCTGAGCCTGCTTTTTATTTATTTATAAAATAAAATGTATTGACCACCCATTTTACTTCAGGATAACTCTGGGCAGCTTACAATCATAAAAAATAAAAACTGTACAAAGATAAAAACATAAATAAAATATTGCATGCAGCCAAATACACAGCAATCCAATTAAAAGATGAGGAGGGTGGGAACAGAATGTTAATCAATCAACCACCTGGTTGCTTCCTTGTAGATGCTTCATTACTGGGCTAGGTAATTGCAGAAATGCAAAGTAGGATTTGTTGGCAGTTTATGCAGCTGTTTATCTAGCTGCTGATGGGAATGTGTTGGGTTGTTTGTTTCTTTCCTATATTTTTTATCTGTAACTGTTCAATGATATGTAATTAAGGTTTATCGCTATGTGTCTATTGGTTGATTTTTCTACATGTCAGGCTCCGGAGATTTCTGTATCATTGTTGGATTTGGCTTTATCTAAAAGATTACAAGTTTCCCAGTTGAAATTATGACTGAGTCTGTCCATGTATTGTGAGCTTGAGTTATTGTTATGTCTTCTAACTAGGGCAAGGGTGTCAAACTTGCGGCCTCACATGACGTATCAGGACGTTCCCCTCCTTTGCTAAACCGGGCATGGGTGTGGCCAGTGCATGACGCATCCGGCCCATGGGCTTGGAGTTTGACAGTCCTGAATTAGGGAAACACTGGAGAGTTCAATATGCCTGCCTTTTATGTTTCTAACCTTTGTATGACTGTTGCATTGCCTGTTATAGAGTATGCCAATGAGTTTTTCTTTGGCTACTAGACCTCTTGCTTTAAAATGTTAAGCCCATGTCCCACTGCACCAACGGATGCAAAGAGAATGTAAAACGGACAAAAAAGCTTGCCATTCGTTGGAAAACGCGATGCATCCGTTGTGTACTCACTGCATACGTGTTTCATAATTCATACGGCTCTATCTGTCAAACATCCGTCTACTGCTATTTCATCTGCTCAAAAAAGTTTTGAGCCTGCCAGCAAATTTTTGAGCGGACAACTTTCCACCACAATAACGATGTTACATCCGCGACCACATACAGGCAACAAACGTTCTATGTCGCGTTGTCATCCCATATACACCGTCCATTGTATCCCTCGGCATCCTCTGGGCCATCCTTCCAGCAACTCACATCTGGGCAAGCAGCTGAAAATGGGAAAGAGGGAGGAAGCGAAAAGGTACACAGAACGTCCACAATAGCATTAGTAAGCACGGAATAGAAAGGATGTAAAGCGGATGCATCTCGTATATAAAGCATTAACGGAAAAACATTTTTAATATGGGGGACGTATCCCAGATTTTTAGGGTTGTCTGGAGTATGCCTAACGAGTATGTGGAAGGACACCTAGCGGAAAACCGATATTTCCTATAAAGGGGGAAGGAAATCACCTGGATCTCACTTTCAAGTTCCAGCAGTCCAATTGGATGTAACAGCAACTCTTCACCCTTGGTCTTGCTCTTCCACAGCCATCCATTGATTCCCACCAATAGATCATCACAACACTCCTTATGGTTAGCTTGCGATCATTCAAACACGCAGAACGCAAAGCCCTGTTCAGACTGTTTACCTTTTCTATGGCAAAGGAGAAGAAGGAGATTGTCCAAGGAGCTGTTTGTGGGTCCAAACGATGGATCGGGAAGAAGAAGTGGAGTTTGGACTGTATGACAAGCTGATGGTGGAGCTGAAGGAATGAAGACCCTCGTAGCATTCCATCATTTCATGAGGATGCACCAAGCCATGTTTTGATAATTGTAGAGCATCTGAGACCCAGGTTGAGCCAAAGCCGAGCACCCCCACTTCCATCGCCCAGCCTGGACTCTGGACTGAAGGTGGACTGACTCTAGACGGCCCCGCTCCGGACTCCTGGCAACCAACATCAAACAGCAAACTATCAGCAGTACTTGCCTGGAGGGTGCCCACATCTCACAACAAGACACTCACGACTTAAAGTGGTAGACATCACGAAGTGGTGGCACGGCCACATCATCAGAAGCAATGGACCTAGACACTCCTCCAGTGCCTCTTCCAGCATCTAACGCATAGGCTCAGGAGGAATACTGGACAGAGGACAGTGGTATCCAGAGGTGAAACTTTCCCCACACCACCACACATCTCACCAGTACTCCATCAACAACAACCAGTTAGGACCATAGATCGCGCGCAACGTCACGTGGCCTGCAAAGCTCACGCCAACTAGAGGTCCTTTATCACAAACTGAAAGGCTACTTCAGATATCACTCATTTGCCATCGGCTACATAGATAGCCCATGACCCATACAAGTTTTACTGTACCAGACCACTCGATACTCTCATCCAGCGCAACCGGGTCAGCACTTCAGCATAGCACAGGTATCTCACAACGCCAGTCACTACCTCACGGTACAGGAGAGCCTGGCACCATCGACAACCTTCCACTCATCCGCGGGTTATATCCAGATCCAGACCTCTACCCAACTGACACACAGAGTGTGCACTACTTCATTACTGCGGGGATGATTGCCTTCTCCTCAGCCATCCATACCCAATTCATGAAGCCACTACCTCCTCAGATACCTGAACTGTAGAGTAAGACGATGATTTCAATCTACATTGGCTCCAGTCCAGGGCAAACGGATGTGGGTGGAGGAATGCCTTATGGCATCACTGGCCAACAGTTCGCAGGTACTTACATCTCACCAACCATATAGCAGCACTCATCTCAAGGTACTGTGAGGAGCATCAGTGGTAATGCTTGCATGCACTACCTGCACAAATCTCACCCGCAGCACTCCCGCATATCCCACAACTATCCCAACAGCTATACCAACCCAAATACCATGTGCTTGACACGCAACAGCGACTTTGTTATAGCCCTGTCAACATCAACGCAGCAATGGGCGACCACCGAGCCCTGGATGAAGGAGAGCTAGCCGCAACAAAACACCTCGATAGATTCTAGTGGCATCTGATAAGCAAGTAGCACCCCACAAAAGAGTATCACACATGTCACGCGGACAAGGAGAAGGGACCCAGACATCCCAATGAGACACTGGTAAGACAACATGACAACAACCCATAGCTGGGCCAGAATGACGTAGGAGCCGTAAAAAAAAAAAAAGGCAACATGAGTTACAAAGAATTGTCATATAAAAATGTAGATAACTACCTTAGCCTTGTACTCATACACTGATTGACGATCTGCTCATGCACACCTGTTGCAGTGGCTCTCAATGAATAGGGCAATAATAGAGCATTTGTTTATTCCCATTCGAACAAATAATGTAATGACTCAAGTGTACAACATTGTTTCTTGGATACCTAAAGCATACTGCTTATGCCGCCAGCCTGCGAGAGTGGACCATACAGATCCCACATATGCTTGGCGACTGGAAGGATCTCGTAGTCTCTAATCCCACAGCTATCTTCCAACATACACCCCCCCACAACTATCCATATAACCACCCCCAACATAATCTATTACCCAGTGTCGCCACAAGCATGCAAAGGCTTAACCCTTTTTCAAAGTTTTCACCAACACTTTATTAAGTGAATAAAATGAACAGTGGTGTGAAGCAAAGATAACCTTTATATAACAACTGTCTTAAATAAACTGTATGACTTTATTAAAAAAGCAAAATGAACCAAGGTAAAGTGTCTGAAACAAAAATAATGAACAGATAACAACTCAGTCTCTGGCACTATTCTCAGTCACTCTGAGGCATGTCCATGGTCTCAACTGTTGAGCGGCCAGGGACTGTGGAGGTCTTGTGGCTGTGGCTGTGAAGTCTAGCTGCCGATCTGGGGTCCAGGCCTGGCCCCGAGAGTACAACAGGGATGGTGTGTTCAGGAAGCTCTCAGAGAGCTGACTCAGTCCCGTGAGGTTGAGAGCCCTTCCTCAAGGACCTGGGATGTCAGGCACAGTACTAGAGGACAGATATTCTGTTGAGGGGGTTGGCCTTGGGGGTGGAGGAAGGAGGAGTGTAGTGGGGCTGTCTGGTCTGCAGCCTAGGTCAGGTGGTGTCTGTGGTGTGTGATGTACCGTGGGCCTGGACTGGGAAACGCGTACCTTCTCTAGTTGTAGGAGGCCTTGAACGAGCCGGTGGATGAGGGGCTGTTGACAGTGAAGGCTGTGACATCACCTGGGATGGAGGAGCAGACCTGGAGTTGGTCCGGAGCAGCTTCAGTTGGGCCTGGAAGGTGGTGCAGCAGTGCTGTGATTTTCCCCTCATCACCTGGTTACTGGGCTCGGGCCAGGTCCATGAGGATCTGGCGCACGTACGTGATGAATGCTTGCAGTAGAGGATGGCATACCACTGTGGACCAGCTGAGAGAGAAGATCTGTGTCTGGTCTTGATGGTGTCCCTGATCTCCCAACTGGACAGTGTGGCTCTGGCACTCCCAGTACTGCCGTCCTCTTCTCGCCTGCCTTTTGTGGAGGTGGAGCTTGGGGGTGGGTTGGTCCTTGGTGCTGCTGCTTCTTCCTCCATTTGTGACAAGGGGATCCTCCACGTCCTCTGGCCATGGGGAGTGCAGCTGTCGGGGGGTCTCTGCCATGGGCCCTCTGAAGGCACCTGCCTGGACACAGTAGCTGTCTCCTCCGGCTGGAAGAAGGAGTGGCTGTCCTGTGGGCTTGCTGAGGGAGAGGGTTGACATTGGGGCTGCTCCTCCGTGGCAAAGACCTCACCCTCCAGGAAGCTGCACTTGGCCATGACCGTACATCTCCGGTCAGTGAGCTTGACAGCGGCCTGGCCAGATTTCTTCAGGTGCAGCTTGCCATAACCAGGTGTGCATGTGCTTCCACATCCCAGGAGTACAATCTGCACTGTAGCCCAGGCTCTCTGCTTTGTCTCTCCACACTGCCTGCTTTCTCTGGGTATCGCGATAGAGCCTGTTGCCCCTTTTTCCTCCACAAGTACACACTCGTTTCTTCCTCAGCCAATTCCAGCACCTCCTCCTCATGGTCCCTCGGAAATGAGTACTGTTTCCTCTCCCCCTTCTCCTTGCCTTGCCTCTTCCTCACTCTGGCAAGGGGCTTCAAGGCCTTCAGTCAGCAGGGCTTTGAGGGCCTTGGGCTGGTCCACCACAGCAGCAGCAGTAGCAGTAAGCAGTAGCAGCAACACCAGCAGCACCAGCAGCAGAAGCACCAGCAGCTTCAGAGTCAGTGCCAGGGGGTGGGATGGTGGTTCTGTCCTTCTTGCCAGGCTGGCGGAGTAGGCACAGGCTTTCTCTTCTTCCCTGACTGTCCAAACCATGGTTTTCTTTAAAGAGATGTCTCTGGCAGCAGGTCTTTCCTTTGAATGCTGACTGCTTGCGAGCTGCATCCTTTTATATCCACGGAGCTGATGTAATTCATACTCCCCACATGCGCAGTGACCACTTTGCATCCACTACGCATCCGCTATGCATCCTATAGCCGTCCGTGATGCATCCGCATCATCCGCTACGCATCCGCTCCTTCCGCTATGCGTCCACTTCGCTATTCTCCCCCGGAAGCCCTGTGGATGTGTCATCCACTTCCATTAACTTCCATCCGCTATGCTTCCTACGAACATCCGCTTACCATCCTCGCTACGTACTACTCCCGTCCGTTCCTTTCCGTTGTTTTCCATTTTGTTTATGCAAATTTTCACCACTTTTGAGAGCGGATAACAACGGATGGAACTACCCCTGAAATTTTGCTCGTCTGCTGTGTCCTTTTTGCATACATTTTGCATCTGTCGGCCAGTGTGACCTAGCCTTTAGGGAGCAATTTTGTTGATTATTCAAGTGACACTTAAATATTCAACACTTGGACAGACTTGATCATAGTTTCAACAGTGAGCATCTTAAACCAGCTAAATCCAAAAATACCAGGGAATTCCTGGAAGTCTGGCATTTAGATAAACAGGCCATGAAAAAACACAGAGATATATTCCATTCAAAAGACACAGTCAAAAAGCTAAGAAAGAAACAAAAATATCAGAACATATCATCTCTAGCAACCTCAGATTAGCAGGGATTAACACTAGAGAAATAATCAAGCAGAAACCTAATCATGGAACTAACACAGAGAAAACCATATCCCCTCCAGAACTGACAGGGCAAGCTACTTTATATGAACGAGCAACAAACCCCGCAATCATTAACACTGATAATGTTGGGTAATGAAACAATCTAGTTCAGAGAGCACAAAGAATGGCAAGGCAAGCTACTATATATAAACAGCCAGCAAACCCTATTCTCCCCGATATCAATGATAACCTAGTAATGTCTGGTAATATTTGGAAGAAAACAATCAAATTCAGGAGCAGTAAGGTCAGCTGATACTTCCAGTCTCCATGATTCTCTAACATAACCATGGTGGTGCAGTGGTTAGAATGTGTTAGGAATCTGTCCACCAATTAGTTGGGTTGGTAATATATAAACCAACCATGTATGTTTGTAGCTTCGAGACAAAATCACTGTATTGATTTATACTATATTCCAATTGGTTGATTATATTGCAAATTATCATAAGAGGGAGCTAGAGATCATAGCTTGCTCTCTCTGACATTCTGTCTCTCTGACATTCTATTGCTATCTAAGGCTATCTGTTGTATTTATGCTGTGCTTATACTTTGATATCTTTGTTTACTGTAAGTGACAAAGGCAATCAGTAAGAAGACTTTGTAATTGGATATTCTTTGGACTGTTAAATGTATATGACCTGGACCATTTATTGGACTGTGCTATTTCTTAAAGTAAACTTTAACTCAATTTAGTGTATCTGTGTGTGGCTGAATAATTGTTCCTAACTACTCTCATAAACATTTCCATGTGCATATCTTTGTTACTCAAGAGTTATTCTGTACATGTCATAACAGAATGCAGTACTGCAGCCTACTTCTGCTGACTGCCGACCACCAGCAGTTTGGTGGTTCAGGTCTCACCAGCTCAAATTGACTCAGCCTTCCACCCTTCTGAGGTCAGTAAAATGAGGACCCAAATTGTTGGTGGCAATAGGCTCACCCTGTAAACTGTGTAGAGAGGGCTGTAAAGCACTGTGAAGCAGTGTATAAGTCTAAGTGCTATTGATATAAAGAAATAGATTAGAATTTGAAGAACTTTATTGTCATTGTACAAGTACAGTGAAACTGTGGATGCACCCCAGCAACTGTTCTCAATACAATAAAACCAAAGCACTTAAAAATGAAGAAAAATAGAGTACCCACGTCTCAATTTGCAATTTGAGAAAACAATATCTATGAATATACACAAAATATACATCCAACACTGACTGTAATGCTTAGCTGAATACAATACACAAGAGATGGATTGTACTGTAATATGTTATTATACATTTGAATGGGGTATTGAGATTTCACATCTTTTCACATCTTAATGAGGTAGTGACTTCATGTTTATTTGCGGTTCGGATGGCCCAGGGAAAGAAACTATTTGTTAGTCTAGTGGTGTGGGATTTTATTGACCTAAAACGCCATCCAGATGGTAGCAGGTCAAAAAGATAATTGCCAGGGTGTGAGGGGTCTTCTATCATGGCCTTGATTCTGCTTTGGCAGCGGGACCTGGCTAAGTCTTCCAGGAAGGGCAGAGGGCAACCAATGATCTTTTGAGCTGTGTTTATCACCCTCTGTACAGTTTTCCTGTCCTCAGCCGTGGAGCCTGCATACCACACACCCAGACAATATGTCAGAGTGCTTTAGCGTGAGAATTATGTCACACTAAAGAATCTGAACAAATTTGGGAGAAATAAAAATGTATGGTTTGTGCTTCCAGCTCCTGGATATCGCCTCATGAATGAGGTAGGTACATACACATTCCATGTGTAAGCGTGTAATAATGCTGAATTTTTCTAGATGTGGCCTGAAAATATCTCCCTCATTACTCTGACATCACTGGGCCAATTCTTTCTGTTTAGTTTCTCTCTGCAATAAATATTAATGAGCTGCACACAGAGAAGAACATCCTGCTCTCAGTGCAAGAACAAATTGGTGATGTCTATAATTATATCAGACCTTTCCTAGCCACTAGCGGATCTGAGCTGAACTTTCATTTCCTATCCATCATGTTAATGCTTGCAGTGATAGTTCCAAGTATGGGAAATTTGGGACACTGCAGTGTCAGGAATAAAATGCAGATGTGCACCCTGGAAGTCACTGAAGCTTAGAATAAAAGGATTAGAATGTATACGTACATTTTTTTTCCAATGGTTGTTTAATATGACCCCATTTTGAATAGCGACTATAAGAGAAAGCATAATAAACAGCATCTTTTATATACATTGGGAGTGTAGGCAATGGGTGTGGATTGGAGTATTGGAAGGTAGGAATAAATGATGCACAATGTCAGTCCAGGTGGAGGAATAATAATAATAATAATAATAATAATAATAATAATAATAATAATAACAACAACAACAATAACAATAACAATAACAATAACAACAACAACAATAACAATAATAATAATCTTTAATGATAGAATATTGTCAGAAAACATTTTTTTTTCATTTTAGGAGCTTCACTAATGCAGTTTGATAATAGGAGTGTGTTGACCAAAGGCATTTTGCTTCTTAAGTCAAGGAGCAAATTGGAGCCTTCCCTTCTCCCACAACTCTCATTGTGCACCAACACTCTGAGGCACAAAATGAGCCCCATGCAACTCTTTCAAAATACATGTAGTCCTTGCTTAATGGCTGTCTTGTTTAGTGACTATCTATAACTTTTGCAACGGATCCTCATACAGATCATTGCAGCATATCTACAATCACATGTTTGAGTTTTGGATGGTTTGCTACTGGGAGGCGTTTTCAACCATCCCAAAGTCCCACAGTGGTGTGATCACCATATGAGCCATAAGAACCTTGGTGGCATAGTGGTTAGAGTGCTGTACTGCAGGGCAGTTCTGCTGACTATCGGCTGCCTGCAATTTGGCAGTTCAAATCCCATCAGGCTCAAAGTTGACTCAGCATGACTATGACTAAATGACTTTCTTTGCATTTTCCTCTTGAGCAATTGGAAGGAGCACTAATTAGTTCACAGCAGAGGTGGTATTCAGAGGGTTCTGACCAATTCCGGAGAACCAGTAGAGGAAATTTTGAGTAGTTCGGAGGACCAGCAAATGCCACCTCTGACTGGCCCCGCCCCCATCTATTCTCTGCCTCCTGAGTCCCAGCTGATTGGTTGGATCTTTTTTGTTGCCCTGCACAGGAGAATGGAGCTGGAAAGTAGGTTAGTGGGGTGGGGAGGGAATGGAGATTTTACAGTATCCTTCCCTTGCCATACCCACCAAGCCACACCACACCCACCAAGCCAAGCCCACAGAACCAGTAGTAAAATTTTTTGAATCCTACCACTAGTTCACAGTGATCTTTGCACCATGTTAACATTTCAAGATTGGGAAAAGCAATTGCTATGAATTGGAATGGAAGAATTGGGGAATAAAAGTTATAGCAAGATAGAAATACATTTGCTCATTATATAGGCTGGCCCATACAGATAATTTTGATTTTCTATCATTGACAAGAATAAAATAGCAAGAAAAAAGCAGATTCCTTGGCTTCTCCAAATCAAATAGCACAGAAACATTTCAAGGTAGTAAAACATTTTCAAACACATCCACATCATAAGAATGAAGCTATTATTCACTGAATTGAGTTTGGATTGAAATATCTCAGGGCACATTTTTAAAAAACTGAAATACTTTCAATTGGCTGGATCAAAAGGAAAAAAAAGCATCCCAAGAGTTAAATCAGCTTCAAACCATGTGTCTTAAATTTGTGTTTCTCAAACTTGACAACTGTGAATTAGAATGGACATCAATTCCTAGTATTTCCCAACCAACCAGTATGCTGGTTGGGAAATTCTGGGATTTGAAGTCCACTCATCTTAACGCTGCCCTAGATTCTTTTAGAATCAAATAGATTCTTTTAGAATAGAATACTATACTATTATCCTTCTCATCTTTTCTACCACCTTCTTCAATTAGTATTTTATGCTTATATTACTTCGTTTTCTTTGTGTGTACACTGAGAGCTTCTGTACAGAGACAAATTCCTTGTGTGTCCACTTACAATTGGCCAATAAAGAATTCTATTCTATTCTGTTCTCTTCTGTTCTGTTCTGTTCTGTTCCGTTCCATTCCATTCCATTCCATTTCATTCCATTATCTACTGTAGATTTTTTTAAGTTTTCATTTTTCCATGGATTATTTTACATCTGCTTATCTTGTCATACTTTTGTTAAAAATATTCCATTCATTTCCTTGAATAGGGTTTAAAAGCATCCTAAAACTAAAAATTCAGTTTGTTTCCTGATATTTTAGTATATTTGTTATTCTATATAACCTTAAAGTTAAATGCCTGAAACTGGAGACATTGTCCACTGTCGTGCAGAGGGCAATATTTTGGAAAGGGGATAAGTTGACTTCTGTATCAGTCTTGGCATGTGAATAATTTCCGGGATATAAAATTGTCTCCTCCCTTTTAATGTTAGGGAGCATTTAAGAAAATAACATAGGGAAAAAATAAGCATAAGAACAGAGATTACTGCAAATTTTATGCATAAACAGACCTTCTCATTCTAACCCTCTATTCAGCAAAGAACCTATTTAGTTGCTCTAGTGCAGGGCTATTAAACTTGCAGCCCATGGGCCAGATGCGTCATACGCTGGCCACACCCCCACCCTGTTTACCAAAGTCTTGAGATGTCATGTGATGATGCCATAACACTGTAAGTTTGACACCCCTTCCCTAGGGCTTTTTAGAGCAAAGAATATTAAAAATATGATATTCCTCTAACAAATCTTCATTATGAAATGGGACTTCATATGCTAAAGCCATCTACAGCATATTTCTATCCATATGTTTCCTGAAATACTAATAGGACCAATAGGACCAACTCTCTCTTGTGTATGTATGACTACTGTGGTAGTTTGTAGATGACATTAGGTTTTTTTAAAAAAAATATAGACAGTTTTGGCTAGTAACATCCAAAATTGGCTTAGATATGCCATTATTTTGGCCCATGTGCTCTGAAAGGCCCACCTTGTTAAAATCAATACTTCGCTTCTGCCCATAATGTCTGGAGGCCATTTAGATCACTGATAATGATGGCAGCCTTTGGATAACAAGAATAACAGAGTTGGAAAGTACATTGGAGGTCTTCTTGTCCAACACCTCCTCAAGCAGAAAACCCTAGTGTTTGGGTGTTGTAGCAGATGACCATGCTGAGCCTGAGGAGAGGTCAAACATGTCTTGAGTCCCTTTGCACCCATAAAATATCTAAGTTCAGCCACCTTGAAATCCTTCACCTATTGTCTATAACCAGTTTGCTTTGACTGTTAGTAGTTCAGATTCTTGTAGAGTACATAAACTTGCAATAAACCTTTATATTCATTTAAACTGCCTGGATTTCCTGATTTCTCAAGCACTTGACTATTTCACTGTTTCACTTTCCAAACAGCTTTACAAAAAAACAAAACCATGATGGGAAAAGACTAGAGTTTTCAAATGGAAGGCAAAATTATCTGAATTCCATAGAAAATTGTATGAACAAAGTATAGAGGTGGTAGGTATTAAAATCTTCCTTCAAGAATACCACTACACCAGCTTTCCTGACTTAGGTACTTATTTGGACAGAGAGAAATGAAAATAAACTCACATTCAGAAGTGTGGGTGGGGCAAATTCAGTGAAGAAGGATTCATGAGATGAGTGGGGTTACAGCTAAGGAGACCCCTTCCATACTGTTGGAGGTCTTTGCAAAAATAAGCCCAGTCCAGCACCAAAAGGACCAGGGAAGGAGGGGCAGCAGCACTATCAGCACTATATAGCAATAGAGCTGAGACTTATATACTGCTTTTAAGTACTTTACAGCCCTCTCTAAACAGTTTACGGAGTCAGCCTATTGCCCCCAACAATTTGGGTCCTCATTTTACCCATCTCAGAAGGATGGAAGGCTGAGTCAACCTTGAGCCAGTGAGATTCGAACTGTCAAATTACAGGCAGTCAGCAGGCAGCAGAAGTAGCCTGCAGTATTGCACTCTAACTACTGCGCCTTCACGGCTTATAATGTAAGTAAATTCAGTACCACTTTGATAGTGCATCAACTTTATTATTTCTCTCGTGTTCCATTTGTTACTTTTTTGTGTGCTATATTTTTCTTCCAATAAAGAAAAAAATATCTAAAATATTTTTTTTATGACATGCAATTCAGCATAATAATTTTTCTTCTTGGCTTGAAGCTCAATAATTCCACCTTCCACCCCCTGCGTTATATCTGCCTTTTATTTTAGATATGCTGATTTTTACATGTACACAGACAAACACACCACATTTTGAATACTTCCTGCCTTGCTACTATTGCTTTGCAAGGTCCTACTGTGCAAATTGGCACTTTAAGTAGGTGGCACTTCTCCTAAGTGACTAACATCCACCCCTGGTGTGAGAATCGGAAAAAAACAATTATAGTAAACTGTAGTTCTTGTCAGGAACTTAAATTTACCAGAGGGCAAACGAATACGGTTTTCAAAAAACCATAATTCCAGCTTGATAGACAGAAATAAAATTATATGCTAGCACTTTTAAAAGTTTTTTTTTAAAAAAGAAACATAAAATGACTTCTGGCTATTAAGAAAGCTGAGGAAATCTTTATTTAGAAAGCTTTTATGAAAGGACAGCCAATGTCCAGGGGGCTCATTAAATGAGAGAGAAACGGAAATAACAGACCTACAATGAAATAGAAAACAACTTCTGCCAATAATAATGTCCTGAACTTGGGTCACATCCATTTTTGTATGTTATTCACCATATGCTTTTCTATTATCATGGATAGCTGTGGAGAGTTAAGTAATGATTATTGGTGAGAGTTTTTTAACCATTGGGAGAGTAGATCCCATGGGCTCAGAAGTCAAGAGTTGTAAAGAGCCATGGGCTACAAACCACGCGTCCATTCATTCGGAAACAATTTACCTATTCTATTCTTTAGCTCAGGGATATGCATCCTTGGTAACTTTAAGATCTGTAGACTTCAATTCCCAGAGTTGTTGGTAGAGTTCCAAATTCATACTTTCACCAATGATGGCAAACTGTCCTGGTCCAACGATTGCAAAACAGGCCCAAACCATGGTGCTGTCTCAGTGTTGGGATTCAGCCAGTTCGCACCACTTTGGGAGAACTGGTTGTTACCTTTCTCAGCAGTTTGGTGAACTGGTTGTTGGAAGAAATCATTAGGATGGAGAACCGGTTGTTAAATTATTGAAATCCCACCACTGTGCTGTCCCCACCCAGTTTTCTAGCTGGGATACGGATCTTAGACTGGAATGCAGAATTTGTTTTTTTTTTTTGTCAAACATGCTTTGCACTCAAGTGCAAATTTTTATTTTGGGGTACATCTATCCCCAGGGTCTTCAAACTTGGCAAGTTTAAGACTTGTGGACTTCAACTCCCACAATTCCTGAGCTAACATGACTGGAAGAGGAATTCTGGGAGTTGAAGTCCACAAGTCTTAATGCTGTCATTAAGACCCCTGATCTATTCACAGAACATTTACCAGTAGCCTTGTGACTTATCCATGTGATCTTTCTCACACTGCAGCTGGGCAGCAATATTCCTTTTGCAGGGTAGTGGCTTTCTCCTTGCAATCCTGATGTTCTCCTGAGAGTGCTCATGATGAACACTAATATTTGCCACTGCAAGAGAGGCCTTTATTTCCATAGACATTGCTTTCAGCTTCCTTGAGACCTCCTGGAATTATTATACATCTTGATGTGATCTGGTTGATCAGCTACTCCTGGGGAGGAGAACAAATGAGGTTGAACTGCCTCTATTTGTACACTATCTGCCTAACGGTGGTATTTTCAGCCTGGTGAGCATCAACTGTGTTTGGGAGAGCCACAGAAATCTCATTTGTTTGAGCCATGCTGCCCTATCTCTGTGTTGTGAAGATTGTTATTTGATAGGGAATATCCCAATTCTGTTCGTTAAATAAGGCTGGACCGCCCTCACTCACACATGATTATCACCCCATTGATTGAAACACCTGACTAATTTCCTCTTCAAACGGAAAATCCTAGGTATTAACAAAATATGACACTGCATCCTTTTGCTCAATAAATAAATGAACAAATACATTGTGTGTGATTCATTTGTTTAATGGGTTCTTTTTATCTAGGGTTAGGATTTGCATGGAAAGCTGTTTACATTTTAGCCAATTTTTCTGCAGAAATACTGAAAATTCAAAACAGTTCACAAACTTTTAGGTACCACCTTAGTTATTTTGTGTTCTATTTTAATAATCATTTGAGGTGTGTGTGTGTGTGTTTGTTGGAGCAAGAATCCTTTCAACATAAGCAATAATGCATATTGATATGCATAGGATTAGGAGCAATCTTCAATAATTACAGTAATATGAAGGCTCAGAAAGAAAGAAAAAATCAAAGGGGAGAATGTTCTTCTTTGTCTTGAGAAAAACGAACAAGTCTAGAAATGTTAATTTTTTTCTGCTGATTTTTTTCTTCTGACCTTTTTAACTGATGTTAGTTGCAGTGTTCAACTGTTACAATCTGTGGTGATTTGCTTAACAACTCAGGTGGTTATAAATTAGGTTATAAGTCTGTTGCAGTCATGTGATGTCTCCCTTAAGGGCTGTCACTTTGGCCGACAGATGCAAAACGTTTGTAAAAAGGACACAGCGGACGAGAAAATGTTCCATCCGTTGTTATCCGCTCT
>BHFT01071743.1:0-10062 GCA_004320025.1 Laticauda laticaudata | reverse complement strand
TTCCAATGGATGGCAAGCTTTTTTTAATGTTTTACATCCTCTTTGCATCCGTTGGTGCAGTGGGACATGGGCTTAAGTGATGCAGCTAAGTGATATTTAAGTGAAACGTCATGTGACCATACCTGACTTACAACGTCAGTTCTGCTGTGGTCATTAAGCAAATCACTGTGGGTCTTTAAGCATGACATTGTACACCTGCAACTTGGAACTTCTTGCTGGCTTCCCCATTGACTTTGCTTGTCACAAGCTGGGTATGAAGGTTGCAGATAGTGATCACATGGCTGCAGGATGCTATGATCATTGTAAATCCATGCCAAATACGAAGTGCTTGAATAGCAATAGCAATAGCACTTAGACTTATATCATTTCACAGTGCTTTATTACTCTCTCTAAATGGTTTAGAGAGTCAGCATATTTCCCCGAACAATCTGTGTCCTCATTTTACTAACCTTGAAAGAATGGAAGGCTGTTAACCGTGAGCCAGTCAGAATCCAACTGCTGTCAGTCAGCAGAGTTAGCCTGCAATACTGCATTTTAACCAGGGGTGGGATTCTACCAGTTTGGACTGGTTCTATAAAACTGGTTGTTATGATTCTGTACAGTTTGGAGAATGGCAAATCATGTCCCTGGCTGGCCCCTCCCCTCTCCGCTTGCCCCTCCCCTCCCTGACCAGTCAGTCCTTATCATGCATGTGCAACATCACACGCATGTCTGACATCGTTGACCGCATTCTTCCCCACCCAGTCACTCCTTAAGGTATTTCTTTTTTTTTCTCCACCTGATCATCAGCTGTTCCTATGATCAGCTATGCTGGGATTCCCCTTGCTGTCTTACTGCTTTGCCCAGGAAGCTTCCCTGAGGCCCAGGAAGGCAAAAAATGGAAGGGCCCCCCCGAAACAGCCCTTCCTCCCTATGCTCCCTTTTTTTTGGCCATCCTGGGCCCCAGAGAAGCTTCCTGGGTGCAAAAATGCCCACCCAGAAGACTTCCCTGAGGCCCAGTAGGCCCCAAAATGGAGCATAGGGGGGTGCTGCATGCCTCCCCCCGCAGTCTCCATTTTTTTCTTCCTGGGCCACAGGGAAGCATTCTGGGAGCAAAAACACCCACTCAGGAGGCTTCTCTGAGGCCCAGAAGGTCCAAAAAATAGGGGGGAGGGGTGCTGCAAAAAAAAAACAACAGGCACCCCCACCTAGCCACCCCCACCTAGCCATGCCCACAGAACCGGTTGTTAAAAAATTATGAATCATGATCGTGTGACAGCAGGGATGCTGCAATGGTTGCAAGTTTGATGGGTCATTATCTTACTTTTTCAGCACTGAATGGTCACTGGATGAGACAAACTGACAACTACATGTACATGACAGTCTCTGTGTTCTTCATTTTCCTTATTGTCTCTGAGTGCATTTGGAGAGATATGTATGAGTATGATATATGTATCTTGCACTGGGCTTCTCTAAATTAAGAACATAAACCTTGAGGTATGAAAAAGTTAACAATTAGAAGCAAATAATAATCCTGGTTACTGGGATGCAGAGAAACCTTCTATTCTTTGCTGCCCAAGAAAATCCACTTCCCAGCCTTGGTCACCTAAATTAATTGAGGATATGCAATCATCTTATTCAGAACGTCCTATTTTCCAGTTTTATACAATATAAGGGATCTGTTCTTACTGTAAATACAGCAGCTCCAAAGGTGACACAAATATAGTTACGTATCTACTATGGCTTGAAGGGAAAGTGTGGCATATGGAATTACAGAAGCATTATCATATCATGAAGGAAACGATTGTACAGGCAAGGTCAAGGTGGCCTCAGGAATATTGACTCTCAGCACCAGATTAGCATGCTGTTTCTTAAAAAAAAAATCTAAAACAAGCCCATATCCTTCCCTCACTGCTGATAAGTGCCGATAAAACAAATGGAAACTCACATGCCAATCTTACCAGCCCTCTTGTAGCTTAATGCATTAGCAGCACATTTTGAAAGCTGATAGTGAATTAATGTCAGCACAACAAAGCTTTAAAGATCACAAGCCTGGGGAATATTCCTTTAAAAAAGAGTCAGTGTTCCAAATGTTCTTTTCCCTCAAACTTTGATCACAATTGTTTTTCATTTCTTTTATCATGGCCTTATCTAAAAGGACATCAAAATATTCAAGATTTATCTGTTGTGCCAAAATATGTTAACTGCTCTGTCAAGTTGTAACTCGAAAGACAGCAATCTTAGAACTACTTATTTAAGAGAACAATTTAAGAAGTACACTGGAATCCATTTTATAGTCAACAAATATAGCAGTATGCTGTTACAGTAAGTCATTAAGCATATGCACTAAGAAATAAATTCCATTGACATTGACTGGATTAATTTGGTTAGGATTGTACTGCATGACATCCTTGAAAGTGGGGATTATTAATTTACAGCCATAAACCCAGTTTTAGCCTGCAAAATAATTCCATTTTCTTAGTGATGTCTCAACTGATGTTCAGACATATGTGGTAACAAGACGGACAGGGCAAGGAGATCTGGATTCCAAAATCTGGACAATCACTGAAGGTGCATGTCACCCAGAATCACAATAAATTCAGAAAACTAATTTTTAGCTGCCAACTAATGGCCATCCAGATGTTTGCAGCCTAGATATGGTAGCCTGAGATTTGGAGTTTAATTTAAATCAAGTAATGCCTAGTGAAACAAATTTTATATACTGAATTTTAACTCTGTGTCTTGGTTAACGTATTTGTTTATTTATTTATATCCCTCATGTATTATTTTTACAAATAATTCAAGATGGCAAACATATCCAACATACCTTCCTCCTCCTTTTTCCCCACAACAATTCTGTGAGGTGAGTTGGGCTGAGAGAGAGTGAGTAGCTCAAAGTCACCAAAATTGACTTTCTCTGTGTCTTTCTTGTCTATATATATGCAGCTGATTCCAGAAGGACTAAAGTATTGAGGGTCAAGGGCAGACTTGCTCATCTTGTCCTGATGTGTGGATTTCAGCTGGGCCTGGGGAATTCTGGGAACAAAAGCACATCTTAACATTATCATGGTTGAGAAACACTGATCTCGAGTTCCCACTTCCAAAATTAAGAGGACAATTAAGAATGGATAATATTTCTCACTGGCTTAAGTACTAAATTTAAAACTGTGACAGAAGTGGTATATATCAGAAGAATTGAGAGTATTACTTGGGACAGCCAACTTACCATGCAAGACCAAGCTGTGCCATCATTAGCCATCAGCTCTGCAAGGCACCAAAATACCCTTTGAAAAACAGGAATTCTTCACTATCCATATACAGTTGCAGATAGAGTTCAAGGTTTAGCAAAATCAGGCTTTCCAGCAATTGATTCTGTGATGATTAGGCACCTATTCTTTAAGAAGACATGGTTATTCAGGAAATAAATAGGTGTTTCGTTTAAAGCGGGGGTCTTCAAACTTGACATCTTTAAGACTTGTGAACTTCAACTCCCAGAATTCCTCCTCCTGTCGTGTTAGCTCAGGAATTCTGGGAGTTGAAGTCCACAAGTCTTAAACTTGCCAAGTTTGAAGACCCATGTTTTCAAGCTTGGCAATACTATTCATGCATCTGGTCCCAAAACAGGCAGAGACAATTGCATTGGTGAAAGATGAATGAGGAAAAGATTGTCTAGTGAATTTGGTTCCTGGATCTATATGACCTTGAATATGCTGCTTTGAGATCCAAATTAAAGATGTCAGGAGTACAATTACTGGGTTTATTTACATAGAGGAGAAAGGGATCAGGCAAGCAGCTTCTGTTTCAGTTTTTTTTTTAAAGGCTCCCAGGGCCTTACTGGGTTACAGACACTAGTGCAGCTAATGCTCTGTGTTCTTCTCTGAAAACTGGGGAGGTAGCAGGAAGGAGATGCAAAAAAAGAGGCTCATTATCAGAAAGACATAATTTGTTCTGGAATGACTTGTTCTTCCAGGCCAGAGAAAGAGACATTCTCCTAGTGTCTTCTGTTTTCTCTTTAGTATTTGCCAATAAGCCTTTAAAATTCTTTTCTTCCAAAATTTAGATATTTTTTTTTAAATTCTCCAGAATCTTTAAGTACTATATAGTACTATAGTAAGTACTATAAGGGCAACTAGAGATAGATGATAGGTAAATAATAGGTAGATGATAGATAGATAGATAGATAGATAGATAGATAAATAGATAGATAGATAGAATTCAATATTATTGAAACTGATTTTGGGATGGAGGGATGTCGGGGACTTTGATAAAGAAATACTGCAGAATCAATAAAGCAATAATGAAAGAGAAAGGGGAGTAGAAAAGAAAGCAATATAACAGCAGCACCAAAAATAAATATATCTTAGGGAAAGAAATAATAATAAGAAAAAGATATTAGCAGCCTTAGCTCTGATAGTGCTAACTGGTCACGTGTAATCAAGGGAGGGTAATGGAAGAACAGTGAAGACTGCCTTCTGACTAATTTGATTAAAGTAAGTACTTTGATGGGAGACTAACCAGGAGACCCAAGGCTAGATTGAAAAATAATAACAACAAAAAAAGAACTGTCAATGAAATTCCATGATCACATCGATGTAAGACACCAGGGGTGAAGTATATAACTTTAGAGAATTTTTATCTTGAATCTCACCTTGCCAGATGCAGAAGTTGTTTAGAATCTGGTATGAATGAAAAACCATCAGGGAACATCTGGATTGTAGACTGGTATAAAAAAAAATAAAAAATGAATTGACATCCTCAGGATCTGAGATGGATCAGAGGCCACCTTTACAGATTCAATCACCTCTGGAAAGCTCCATGTTGATGAAGTGATGCTTTAGGCAGCTATGGTCTTGCCAAAAATGTCAATTGCCAGTGAAAATTGTTTATTCTGCCAAAAATAGGCAGTTCCACACACTGCTTTAGAATCAGTTCTACACTTGTCTGATCTCACATAGTCCCCTGCATTTGGTAGCTGAGCTGATGTATTGCTGGTTTGGCTGGGGTGAGTTAAAATATTGTGGTTCTGTAGAGCTTATGGATGTTCTGTTATCCTGCTTCTGGAAACTCTTGGTTCTCTGTGTCTTTTGGCTTCTGGGCTTCAGCTGCCCAGATACACCTTTCAAGGAGAAAGTTAGTTTAATATCTTTGTAAGTCTCTCCTTCCAGGAACTATTGCTATTCCTTTTGCAGCCCTGCCAACTCTCAAGGTTCTGCCGTGAGTCTCACGATTTTTTGTCATTTCTCACGGTCTCATGACAAGGCTCCTCAATCTCACGCCAAATTTTAAAACGCTTTTTTTTTTTTTCAAATTTGGGAGTCAGTCTATTAACACGACATATCTGATGCTCACACAAAACGACCATGACGCCACTTCTCACATCACCAATATCGATATTACCAATATAGTCATATATACATACAGCACATTTCTTTTTTACTATTCTGGGCGCCTCCATTTTGCTTTTTCCCACTGGATATAACCATCTCTGATTGGTTATTATTCACGTGACCGCTTTAGTGTTTGCGATCGTCACATGCAACGTTGTGTCCAGTTTCCTGCATTTAGTAAAGTATCCGTAGCTAAATTCATTAAAAATTACCTATGTCTGATGTTAAAAGAAAAAGAATGCACCTTGATGGCCACCTTGTCAAACATTTTTGGCCATGAAGTTGGCCTTATCACAGAGGAAATGACACCTTGCTATAAGTTTCGTCTAGTGATGACCTATTAGAACATCAAAGAAAGCTGCATCTTCTTACACAACAGGAAAACACAAATAAAACATTTAAATAAACTGTTAGATGACTTTCCTCGATTGCGAAAAGGGGTTTGTTTAAATTTTGATTGGGAAAAAAATAGAATCTCATCACTATTTTTTATAGAATCTCCAGATTTTTTTTCATGGGTCTCCAGATTTTCCTTTATCGGGTTGGCAGGTCTGCTTTTGCATACAACTGGGCTAATACATACAACTTGAATTAAAAACATAGATGACCAGGAAATACAAGAAGGTTATTTTTCTTTAAATGGGATAGATAGGAAAGAGAATTCTTGTTACTGTGACACCTGCAGCAGTTCAGAGATTAGCATTTAAATGATTCCCCCCCTAATTTTTATTAAAATTTTGAGGTGGGCATTTTTTTTGAGGGACAGAAACAACAAAGTGTGCACCGTCTAATGCTTGTAAATATAAAGATATTTGCACTAGTCTCATCTTGCTGTTATTACATAGATATCCAAGATAGATGAGACAATTTTATACTTCCCTGTTGCTTTCAGGCATCAACTCTGATATGTTATAAAGTGTTGCCAGATTCTGTGTAGCAGTACTTAAAATCTGTCAGATGATGATTTTTGATTGTGCTTGGGACTTAACATTATAATTTAAACTTGATATGCAGCCAGTGGTGGGATTCAAATTTTTTTACTACCGGTTCTGTGGGTGTGGCTTGGTGGGCGTGGCAGGGGAAGGATACTATAAAATCTCCAGTCAGAGGTGGGATTTGCCGGTTCTCCAAACTACTCAAAATTTCCACGACCGGTTCTCCAGAGCCTGCTGAATACCTCCTCTGATATGCACATAGTTTGCTGCATTGGGGTTCTGTAATCTGATACAGTAGATAGTCTCTTATATACTAGATACCCCAAAATTTTAATGCTTCTCTACACTGTTCTAATGATTCCTGTTAAAAATCTTGCTTTTTATATTTTCTATACTTTTATGAATCTTATATATACTTTTAACAATTAGTTTATATACTTTATACGGCCTTTATATATAACACTCTATACATATTATTATATTTTTATACTTTTTTCAATAACTATACTCCTATTTTTTTATATTGGTCTATACCTGCCATAAAATTTGATTTGATTTACCTTTGAAAGTTTGGGGAATGGAAACAGTGCTCCTGTTGAACTATCAAGAGTCAGTCAAAACACTGACTCCATAGTTATATTTTTAAACCTGTTCCTTGCCCACTGGAGTCTAGTCTGCAGCTTCCTCAGCATATTGCACAGAGAGTAGTATATGACAATTGCCATATGGCAAGAGTATTCCAAGCTAAGCTGGAAATGCATGTTTACATCAGAAGCAAACAATCCAGTTTGGCACATATCTGAAGAAATCACATTTGGAAGATTTTTTTTTTTTTTGCAGGGAGGGAGGGGGGAATACCCAAATGTGTATTATTTACACAAGAGTGGTCCTATGATTTAGTCCTAGCATCTTAGGGGAAAGGAACTTTATTACAGTAATGAGTCTTAATTGAAGAATTATCTCTTCATTTATAATGAAACAATGGTTTTTCATTGAAGGCTTTGGAAACTCAAATTTATGCCTTTCTCACCAGATCTGACAGGATGAACATGTTTGGGTTCCCTTCTATGCAATGTCACCTGGTCCTCTGCTGGGACCTAGGAAGCCCACTTCCCTTTTGTCCTCCCCCCCCCCCCCAAAAAANCCCCCCCCAAAAAAAAAATCCTGGATAGTTTTGATTTTGCCAATATTTTGTAAGGAACTACAGACCTGCTTCTTCTCTCAGGCAGAGGGCAGGGTGCTGGAGGAAGCTGACTTGCTGATGAGGTTTTGCAGTTTATGAATTATCCTGATTATCATCAGTTGTTTTATTATTGTGTAGCTTATTTTTAATTAGTGGTTAACCATTTTAATTAGTTGTTAACCATTCACAGTCACATGGTAAGCAGGCAATCATATACAACGAATGAATGCATGAATGCATGAATGAATGAATGAATTTGAAACCTTAGAAAATTAGAATGGACAATTCCAGTACAGAAATAATCTGACTCAACAGAGCCATATCATAAGTCTTGCCAATGATTCATCAGGGCCAGCCTTAGGTTTTAAAGTTAGTACATCATAAGAAAAGAGCCACAAAATGTTAGCTTTTGGAAATCAGGTTAAAGAAGATGAGTAAATGTGGCATCACTACTTTTCCATGCATATGTCCATTTCTTAAAGATGACTGACCAGAATGACATCATTTGATGACTCGATTTTACTGCAGGATTTGGAAGTAAAGAAGCAAAGAAATAAGGGGATTAAAAATAACTGAATAGGATGCACATCAAAGCAGCAGGTCACACGGAGAATCTCAGTGTGGTTATTGTATGATCTACTCAGGACTTTTTGGGTTTCATTTTGCATTTTTGACACATAGGGCATTTTACTATATGTACCTAAATATGAAGCAAACATGGTTTGACAACACTTATTTTCTACTATTTCCCCCATTTTATTGCCTTTACTCTATCACAGAAACCGTCCTATGTCCTCCTTAGCTGCTCTGCAATTAATAATTGTCCTTTCCTCCTTCTCCAAGGGTGTCTTCTACAGTCACCTCCAAAAAGGTACAATTTTTTTCTTGGCTTTGTCCCTCATTATCTTGGAGGGAAGTCAGGATATTGCAGTGACTTCAAACAAATGTAATATAAACAAGAGAGAACTTTGGCAATGGGGAGAACAAATTTCATGCCACTCTAGTGTTCTGCCAACTCAGAATGAGGTATAAAGGGCTGTAACACAACAGGGGGGGAAAGGTCATAGGAAAGGATATAGCACCTTGGACTTAATTCCTGCATAATAAGTTGATTGGGACAGGAGCAGAGGTGGTATTCAGCAGGTTCTGATCAGTACTGGAGAACCAATAGCAGAAATTTAGAGTAGTTCAGAGTACCGACAAATACCACCTCTGACTGGAGATTTTACAATATCCTTCCCCTGCTCTGCCCACAAAACCGGAAGTTAAAAAAAAATTGAATCCCACTACTGGATATGAGCCCCATGAAATAGAATGCAAATCATAGAAAAACCAGATCTTTCCTTGACCAGTATCAAAATAGAGGTGACAGCATCAGGGTTGTGGCTGTTAGTCCAACACACCCAGAGGGACACCCCAATATCTCTTTACCCTTCAATAAAATGTATACAAAAGACACATTTATCAGTGATAATATCTGGCTTTTTCCCTCGAGAGAAATACATGGCAACCCCTTACAAAATAGGAAGAATTATCTTTTAAATCATTAATATAAATGAGAGGTGCTGAGTATTTTCCTACTTTTTGTAGGCTACTTTCCTGCGAATTACCACCAAAAATCTTTTCCCTCTGATAACCTGAGTGGCTAAAGTAAATTAATCAACCTAAAACAGTTCATTTACTGACCAAAGTTATAACGGTACTAAAAAAGTGACCATTTTTCACACTTATGACTGTTGCAGCATCCCCATGGTCACATGATCAAAATTCAGACGCTTGACAACTGCCTTATACTTATGATGGTTGCAGTGTCCCAAGGTCACCTAATCCCCTTTTGTGACCTTCTGACAATCAAAGTCAATGGAGAAACCAGATAAACAACATTGTTACTAATTTAACAACTGTTGTGATTCACTTAACAACTATGGTGAGAAAGGTCATAAAACGGGGCAAAATTCACTTAACAAATGTTTCACTTAGCACCAGAAATGCTGGGCTCAGCTGCGGTTGTAAGTCGAGGGCCACCTGTACCTTTGCCGTGTAGAACAATCTGGTGAATGGAAGGAGAGAATTGTTCTCCTCTAATTCATTTAGCTGTTTTTATTTAGATGTCTCTTCATTTGCCCAGCATTTTATAACAGCACATTTAAGAACCTAAAGATAAAACTTTGAGCTTTCCTAATGTGGACCTGGGAGAGATGTGGAAATAAAAGGCAAATGGCTATGACAGTATCTGTCTCTTTGCAATCTTCATAGTCTTTAGCCCTAGACAGCAGACTGCTCAGGGGTGCCTGGCTCACTTTTCATCTCTTTACTTTAGGAATAAAATTAGAAAAAAAATCAACTTGGGTGACAATTGTTTCTATATTAACATTTTTCCAGGAACAAATCCAGAGGTGGAGGGGAGGAAGTTGAAATGCCAGGGAATGAGGAATCTATTTCTTCTATCCAGAAACGAATAGGGAAACAATGTTAAGGCTAGGTCACACTGGCCGACAGATGTAAAATGTATGCAAAAAGGACACAGCGGACGAGCAAAATTTCGGGGGTGGCTCCATCCATTGTTATCCGCTCTCAA
>BHFT01071741.1:0-15185 GCA_004320025.1 Laticauda laticaudata | reverse complement strand
GGAACATTTTTCTCGTCTGCTGTGTCCTTTTTACAAACGTTTTGCATCTGTCGGCCAGTGTGACAGGGCCTTTAAACCCTGCTAGGAAAATAAGAGGGGAAGTGCTGTGGATCCTCCATCTCAAATCCAGAAACAAACCTTGTGTCCATCTGGAAACCTACCTGTAAGCTAGATAACTATGCAATCTTCCATGTGAGAAAGAGCTTAATAAGAAATTAACTTTCAAAACCCATGAAGCCAAAATTTTAAAGATAAGGAACTTATTCCAAAAAGGAAATAAGGAAAACAAATGAATGCAACAATCTCAACACACACATTCCAAATTAAAGAAAATAATGCTTCCCAAGCAAATGCAGATATTATAACCTCCTTAGATAAACACTTGTGTTTATGTACATGTTTAATGAAAGAATGTATATTAGGATGTCTACAGATAGGCTTTTATGATGTATTATTCCCTCTTCTCAATTTTGGCCATAGGTCAATGACTACCTGTAGAATATGTGTGTTTAGTGAAAGGCAGCATTTTCAGGGAGAATGATTTTCATCTTGTTCACTTAAGGGCCACCTTTCATCTGTGATATCTGAAGATCAGAAATTATCTTGGGATGAACTTACTTTTGCTGGTGGGTTCTTTGAGGAACTATGAAATTGCAGGTTTGGTTTTCACCATTTTTGTCTTTATAAATGGGTTTTTATAAAAGATGCCTTTGGGAGAAGAGAAAGAAAAACTGAATTCCATCCAAGGACCTCAACATGGATTCAATATATGATGTCGTAGAGTGGCACTGTTGTTTCATACAGAGAGGAAAATAAATGATATCCAGTAATTTCTGGAAGTTGCAAAAGAGGGCAGCCACCCCAACAACTCCATAGTAGATACCTATTTCATTTTTATATGCATGATCAGCAGCTAACCTGAGAAGCAATGACATAGCAATGACCCCAATCTATACTTAGCAATCAAGATGTAGCCCAGGGTTTGAGTTATAGCATGGCATTGTGCATTTCCATATAAATTGACAAATAGTTGGGAAATATTGTAAGCTGCTTATGTGAATCATGTTTGCAAAAAGGGGCCATGCTGTTGTACCTAGACACTACCAAGGAATGTCTAGAGAGCTTTTGAACATGATTATGTTGCTTGATTTAAACACAGAAGAGTTTTGCATGAACTGTATCTATAATTGGCTGTGTTGCTGAAATGAATCCTTTCGTCTACTTGTAGTTCTTGTACTCTTGCCTGAATCAATTCTTTGGCTTAATTCCTTTGGTCCTCTCCATATATAGCAAAAGTTCATTTGTAATTTACGAGGTATGGAGATCAGCTGATAAAAAATTGTATGCACCCATGGGGAGAAAAAAATGGGTCACTGGAATTCATAACTTAAAGATAATGGGGCGATGTGTCCTGGAGTATTTACAAAAAACATATATAATGTTGATATAACATTTGAATAAACATTTTAATAAGTTTTCCATTTAGAAAGACCTTAATTGCAGATTTGCAATCCTGGATTTCTTCTCAGATGCATAATATGTTTTATAAATGATTCCATTGCATGAGGTAAGTATGCATGATTTGCACTTCAGAAGCTTCAACCAGGACATAGATATTGCACAGAAAGATGAAATATCAGAAATAAAAGAAACAATTTTGTAAATAATTGAGGAGAGAATGTCTATACAGTATGCATAATAACAATCAGAAAGGACATAGGAAAAAGGGCAGAAACAATCCATTCTGAAACTCATCTTTGATTCTATAGTGAATTAACTTTTTATAACCAATTAGAAACATCTCTTTAAGTCAATATCTAATTTTCTTCCAATTATATTCTTTTAAGAAGTTATTTGTTTCGCTGCAGTGGCAACATGCCTTTCTATTACATCTGCAGTAAGCAAGATGAATAAAATCTGAGTAAATCCAATAAGAATCTTTACTACATGAAGAATAAGAGATACAACAGATTTCAAGAGCGCACTTTTTTGTTTCTGTTCAACAGTATTCAATACTCAGAACTGCCTGGACAAATTCCTGCTTCCTAGGGAAAATGAAACTGAATATCTAATCTATGATCCATACCCACAATTTTGGCTTAATGAGATTAATACAGGCATAATGTAGACATATTTTTCTGCATTTCTTTTCATTACCAAGAAAAGATTATCTATTAATGACAATTGAAATACAAGTGGATACAGCAGTTGTCATATTCTTTATCATGGTCTTGTGAATGATACACATAAATTATGCATTTACACAAAATTTGTTTAGAATTTTCTAGAGCTTACAGAATTTCTTGGAAGAGTCTCACCCATGTATAATATGTATGAACAAATGGTGCTTTTACTAAACCCCTTAAGAATGTTTTCAGATTTTGTTACAAGCTAGTTAAACAACTGTGGCCTCTTCCAGTTTACAGCCATCCTACATAAGCTATGGCCCTGTCTGCGGCATCACCTAACAAAATTATGCAGGAAAGTTGTTTGAAATTGGACTCAGCTATTAGATCTCATCCAGTGTTATCTCCTTAACCACAACTGTGAGAAGAATGCAATCTTTTGAATATCAGTCTCCCATTCAGTCATTTTATGAGCACCTCCTTCAAGTAATAAGCTAGCTATTTACCCATGTAGGTAAATCATAGAAAGCATAATAAAGACAAGTAGCATTTTACTTTTAAGTGAAATGCTTCAAGTTGTGGCTTATGAATGCAAATACCTTCCTATTCAGCTAAGTAGATCTCAATAATCCTCTAAGACATCACTGTGTTAGTCTCAGAAACTGAAGATTTTTAGTGGGAGATACACTAATGTATGGATATTAGGCATAGGCTAAAACCTCCTCCAAGAAATTCTGAAAACTCTGAAAACTATTGAAGGGCTTTGAGCAGGTACGTAACACTGCTGTGTGAATTGACAGATGTTCACTTTAAAAAGAGTGAATAAAGTCTAAGTAATAAGTTGTTTTAAATTTTGAAAATTAACTACCTCTCAAAGTTGTTAGTTACAAAGTTGTGTCTGACCTATCATGGACAATGTTCCTCCAGGCCTTCCTGTCCTCTACCATCCCCTGGAGCCCATTTAAGCTCATACCAACTGCTTCAGTGATACCAGCCAGCCACCTCATTCTCTGATGTCCCTTTCTTCTTTTGCCCTCAATCATTTCCAGCATTAGGCTTTTCTCCAGTGAGTCCTTCCTTCTCCTTAGATGGCCAGAGTATTTGAGTTTCATCTTCAGGATCTGGCCTTCTAAAGAGCAGTCCGGGTTGATCTGTAGGAGTGACCGGTTTGATCACCTTGCAGTCCAAGGCACTCACAGGAGTCTTCTCCAGCACCATAGTTCAAAGATATCAATTCTTTGGTGCTCAGCCTTCCTTATGGTCTAACTTTCACAACCATACATTGCAACTGGGAAAACCATAGCCTTGACTATACACACTTTTGTTGGCAGGTGATGGAAAAGAAAATAGCAGTATGATTAGGAACAAAAGAATTGTTGAGAATGAAAGAGTTAAGTAGCATTTCACCACATTTCCTTGCAAACATGCATTCCATGAAAAGCTTTAGCTATCTTTAATATTTGCTTTTTATTAAAATTACAAGACCTAATGCTTGATTAATTATTTGCTGTCAAGTATTAGGCAGTACAGATACATTATATAGAAGGAGTTCTTTCAATGATTCCATGATGATAGAATCAATAGTCATTGGGAATTCTATAACACAAAGATTCTGGATTCCAAATATAATTCTTGCTGGCTATTACTTCTTTTTGTTGACTTTCCTTCCTCCTAATGAACTAGTTATTTCTCTGAATGCATAGATCACTATGCCCTTTGCATTAACATTTTTATTGTGTGCTCGTTTCCTTCCTGATAGAAGGTTACTACTTTATATTCACAATTAATTTGAGACTCAGATTTTATTCCACAGCCCATAATAGTCAAAGAAAAAGAAGCATTCCTACTTATAAGTAAAGCAAAGAAAATATTTAAAGACAAATTACTGCTTCAACAACAAAAAAGAAATTTCCTTTCAAGGTACTTTGGATTTAAACCTTGTATCTTTCTAGATTGGTGTTAGGGTCTGGGCAGGAATTACTACCAGGTTTTAACCAACTCTGGTACATGTGAGTAATAGTTTATATTTATTTGTATTTTCAGGACTTATTAGAAAAGAAATGAATGTCCTTGAATCTCTAAAATGATGTTTATTTTATCATAGTATCTCAGTGCAAATGTGGCACTGCTATGCCAAAGAAGGTGAAGAAGTCAAAATATATAAACAAAATAGTTGTTTATATATAAATGTCTTATATTGAAAAAAAATATTTATGAGCATACAGCATTAGCATAGCAGGCTTGGAATAGGTAATTTGGCCATTCATATATTAATTCTGTACATCTGTAGGTTGTTGGAGTATGGTTGCCCATGAAACAGTCATTTTTTCATTCAATGTTGGTGGGAATTACACTAGGTCATCATCATATGTTGCCATATTCTCAACAGTGGTATTTCCAGACTATAAGGGGCACCAGTAACCAGATATTGAATGTAGGAACTAATTTTAATATATATTTATAAATAGGGAAGATGAAAGATAGCAGAACTTCCTGATACTTCCAACACCATGTTGATATATCCCAAATATCCCTCTCATAATTCATGGAAGACTTTTATCCTTCCGATGACTGATCCAAAATTTGGCTTGGGCTGATTTTAATATGAGTTATAAAGAAGAAACAAAATCATAGATTAAGTAATTTAGAGAGTTAAAAAGAATTGAAAGATGAAACATAATAAATGAAAAAAGTCTGAGGCGATCTAATCAAGCTTAAAACATTTTCTAGTCAAATTGATAAATTAAAGATAAATTGTCTGAAATAGCAATTCTATTTGCCTTCCAGTTTTCAAGCCGATTTCCTGGTTTGCATAACAATGTACAGAAAAACTGTATATAAGTGATCCAGTTGGAGAAAATGAAAGTAGAACTGCCATTTTCATTCCTGAATCTGTCATAAAGTTGGACATTCACCATTGAGACCAATCACAATGAAATCAAATCAGCTGTTCCTGTCAGTACAAAGATCTGAAGGTTTATGACATTTTTTCTACATAAACAATAGATAGTGATTTATGCTCTCTTTGAACATTCTAAATTTTACCCCTTGTGGTTTTTAAATCTAAGTTTAAGTTTTAAGTTTTGGTTTTGGATAAACAGCAAATGCTATCATTTTCACCAAAAATAAAATTTAAGGATTGTCATTTCTACAAAAGAAATTGATATGGAAATTATACCTTTAATGGTGAGAGTGGCTGCTGTATATATTCCTTAAATCAAATTATTACATTCCCATGTTAACTTTAGAGGAAAAAAATTAAGACTTTAAGCAATCTGGAGGAACATCTGCAATAACTGCAACAAGAGTACCATCAAGAAAAAAAGTGTGTATTTTATATCAAAAATCACTCACTTGGAAAATTCTGTTAAATTGAGTAGAGAAGAAAAGACCTAAAACAATAGCTCTATTATCAGTTGCAGAGGGCTTTCTGGAAGGTATTTGCAGAGCTCTGTCATGGCTGCAGAGGGTTTCAGAAAAGCATTTGATAACAAAGTTCCAGATCAATTTAGAGCTCTATTATCAGCTGCAGACTGATTTCTGGAAGGTATCTGAAGGCAAAACAGAGGTTGGGGCGATGCGTGCGAGCGGCTGTAAATGGCCACAAAAGAAGTGGACCAGCAGCAGGCTTCTGCTGGGTGAGGCTGTTGGTGCCAATGCTGCAAGGTGAATTAATAATTAGAACCCTCCAAAAAGAAGGCCTAGCCATTTTGGGAGGGAGTGTCAAAATAAAATAAGACCCCGCCTTCTTTTTGGAGAATCACAGTACTATATAGATTTCTACCATTCTGAGCCCTTGGGGGTGGGTAAAGAATATTATGCAAAGAGATAGGAATGACTTTGAAGGCTACCTCCAAGGCTTGAGCTCTCTTATTGTTTTAAATTGATAGATTATGTCTTAAAAATGTCATGGAAGAGAAACATGTTTTACCTGACAAGATGGAGGCTGAGCTGAAACTGGATTTATAAATGATACGGAAAAAGATGAGACATGGACATACAAAAATGTGCCTGACATGTTAATAATTAAAAGGGACATAGAAATAATAAGAGAATGGCCTGGATAATTTCTCCATGTTGTACTTACAAAAGACACTTATTAAAACTATAAGAATCTCATGAGAAGGCATAAAAAAGATGTCAGCCATCCCAACTTAGCTAGACAGTAAAGAAAGCCTGTCAAGGCCGTGACTACAATGAGTATACTTTTTTAAGCAAATTATATAACAAAGTTGAATCTAAAGGTTCGCATCCAAAGCATCTGGTTCATTTTTCCATTTCTCTACCCCCTCCCCAGTTATCTTTTGTTGTCCAATTATATTCAAACAAATTAGCTTGTCAGGTAAGATGGTGCTGTACTCCATGATGTGACTTGGAACTGCCAGCAGCTCTCACAGGATGGCACAAGGAGTTTCGATTCCCCGAAGCTAGCCCTCTCTTTATCCCAGCCTGCAGCTCCCTGCCCTTGTTTCTCATGGCAGACTGGCATGTAGCTGGTACAAATCTTAGCTGGTACAGCATGACAGTATTGGCAAAAGAAATGATTTGTTTGCATTAGTTGTTACAGAAATAGAAACAATATGACATTTCATTTGCAAACTTGAAATTTCAGTGTTTTCTCAGTTTCTGAAAAACTGCATTATATTCTGGTTGCTGCTTACTGTGGTCTGGAAAAAATAAGCAAAAGATATGAAAAGTAGAGATGAGAAAACAAGCTAGTTCTTCCAAAGCAATTTCAATTAATGCTGTTTTCTTCAATTTAATTAAAACATTTTATGGGTTTAGGTTTCCATTTTCAAGAAGACATTTTTCTGGAAATACATACACATGCCAAATTCTGGTACTTAGTCTCCAATGAGATGGCTGAACTGCCTTTGTATCTGTCCAACTATTTGCAACTTTCATGTTTCTTAAAATCACCAAGAAAAAATATGGTGAAAACAAATGGTATTCTGATTCAAAAGGAACAGCTCGAGGCTATAGAGAAGTGAAAATAACAGGAAATAACAACTTCTGCCATCTTGTAGACATACAATAATCTAATAGCAAAAGTGATTTCTAAAGGTTCTAAAAATGAAATTGAAGAACAGTACAATATTCAGGAATTTGAAAGACAGATTCTACATACTGTAGAATGAATCTAAAAGCAACTCAAAAAAATCCTTCCTGACCTCATTTCCTTCTAGGCAGACTGGGGAGAAATATGGTTTGGTACATTTCCAGGAAAACATGATGATTTATGATACATATTGTCTTTTAATGTGTTACACTGAAATAATTAAATTATTTAGAAGTGATAGGAATTATAATATTCACTTAATCTCTCATCTAACTTTAAAATCATGTTATGTCTCCCAAGAAGCCCTTTAAAGGCTGGTGAAGTTTTTAGATCAAATGAAGCTCCATTGCTTTCTCTTACAATCTTCTAAAGCCCAAGCTGTAGAATGAATAAATGTGTATAACACAACTGATCTGCATCACCACTATACATTTCTTAGTTAGTTAGCTGCAAGTTTGCACTGTCAAATGTAATAAATATTCACCAAACATTTATTTGCCAAAATCCATTTTGGAATTATATTTTCAGATATTTTATAAAAGCAAACAATGACTGTGATTCATAATGCAGTCTCTCTCTTTTTCATGTTCAGGTTTAGGTTTGATTTTTTTTCAGACAAGGTAGGAATGTTTGCAAGAGATGAATTCATGCAGAAAGAATACACTCAATTTGTGACATCTCCAGGCACAGCAAGGAATGACTCCTGTTTGAAGTTTTAAAGAGCAAGGTCAAGTCGGATTCCACTGGGAATCCCACTGGAAACTTCGAATAGAAAAAGCAGAAATTATAAACTGTGTATATTCCTGAAGGTCTTTAAGACAATCCTTCTTAACACAATCTCATTGTCTATATGTATAAAAATGAAATACCACTTAAGCAGCATCACAAAATCTCCAGAACTGTAAAGCCTACAAACTTGAAATTTGGCACATATGCTCCTCTTGGCTTCTAGGTGCTGTAGGGGCTCGCTAAGAACAGGATTTTTTCAAACATGACGCATCCAAGATCATTATGTATTTCTTAATAAGGTAATGTATACTGCCTCTGATGCTAAGGAGTCTACTACTCCCCTCCCACCTGAAAAGACTCTGTTCCATTGCCAGTTGCCCTCAAATTCGTGTATATCACATTCCATGACCTTTGTAACTTCACATCCATTTTGCACCACTCAGGTGACCGAAGGACACAGACAAACCTAATCAAAGTTGCTTCAAACAACTCCATAAAATGATGCAAACTACTTCCAAACAGGAAGCTACTTTGGCATCAAAGGAATGTTGTATTTTTATTACTACCTCCAGTCAGAGCTGAGGAAGCTCCTTGGATAAGAAGCAAATTCATTTTCAAAGAAAAACCAGAAAGTCCAGTTGTCTCTTGAAAAAATAACCTTTGGGACAACAGTTGGAGAATTTTATTTTATGACTCTTTTGTTGATAGATAGATAGATAGATAGATAGATAGATAGATAGATAGATAGGCAGGCAGGCAGGCAGGCAGGCAGGCAGACAGACAGATAGATGGAAAGGAATGAAAAGGAAAAAAGGAAAGGAAAGGAAAGGAAAGGAAAGGAAAGGAAAGGAAAGGAAAGGAAAAAAGGGAAGGAGGAAAAAAGGAAAGGAAAGGAGGAAAGGTGACAGCTTTGGAATCCATATTAGTACCAGAAGCTTCCATGCTGCCACATTCCTATGCTTGGGAAAGTGGGGGGGTGGGTGTTATTTTGGTAGTTAAACATAATACCATTCTTCTTTTTGGTCAAAGTCATGTTATTCCTGCACCTGGAGGAGGAGTGGTTGAAGGGATGTCTCAAGTTGGAATGGTTGATGATTGGACCATATGATAGACTGATGGGCGCAGGGGTTGGGTTTTGACTTTTGAATTAATAAGGAAAAACCTGGAACTCTCAGATTTGGGTTTTCCCAGATGTGCCAGAATAGCTACTCTAATAAAAGGAAACTTTGAGAAAATGCCTGTCTAAGAGTTTTTAATTAGACCTGGGTTTTTCTGGAACCCTGACAAAAGGAAAGGAAAGGAGGAAGGGAAGGGAAAGAAGGAAAAAAAGGAAAAGAAAGGAAGGAAAAGGAAGAAAGATGAAAAGGAAAGGAGGAAAGAAGGAAAGGAAGGGAAAGTGGAAAAGAAAAGGAAAAGGAAAGGAAAGGAGGAAGGGAAGTAAAAGAAGGAAAAGAAAGGAAGGAAAAGGAGGAAAGAAGGAAAGGAAAGGAGGAAGGGAAGAGAAAAGAGGAAAGAAGGAAAGGAAGGGAAAGGGAAAAGGGAAATGGAAAGGAAAAGAGAAAGGAAAGGAAAGGAAAGGAAAGGAAAGGAAAGGAAAGGAAAGGAAAGGAAAGGAAAGGAAAGGAAAGGAAAGGAAACTCTTATGTGTTTCAATCATCAACCACCACTGAGCCAATGGATTGTGAACCAAATTTCTCCTGCATAGCCTGATCACATAGTTTCATCCAGAGGTGGTATTCAGTAGGTTCTGACTAGTCAAGAGAACCAGTACTGGAAATTATAAGTAGTTCAGAGAAAGGGCAAATACTACCTCTACCCGGAGATTTTACGGTATCTTTCCCCTGCCATGCCCACCAAGCCACGCCCACAGAACCAGTAGTAAAAAAAAAATTAATCCCACCACTGGTTTCATCACAAAGCACGGGTATTCAGCTCGTTATATAGTTAAAATATCTATGTTGTTGTACATCCATGGATTTAACACCTAAGGATCTGAACTCTGAATATTAAATAATTTAATATTAAACACTGAGAAATTTTTATTTTTTTCCCTCTACATATTTTTTTTTAACCTGATAAAGAATTTTGGCTGAATGATGTCTCTGATAAGCTCAGCACAGGGATTTCACTATTCTAAAAATAGTGAGTCCTGCTCATTTCAAAGATGCTACAACATGCCATACCTTAGAGGCCAATTTTAAACAGAGAAGCTGAAACATTCAGCTGATAATTTCAAAATCATTATCTAACTGCTCTCAATTATTAGACAAAATATCAGGAAAAAGGTTTTGATCCCCCTATTCCAGCAGTCTTAAATTGCTACAGTTTTTAAAGCCGGGCAGCTTCAATTGCATTTATGAAGGATCATGGTACAATTCCAGCATTTAGCCTCCTGTCTTTCATTGAAAACAAAGGTATAGTAGTTTAATTAATTCATTCAACATAACAGCTAATACTTTTTGACACATTGTCATGTTCTTCTTTTAGGAAGCCCATTGATCACTAATTCCAAATCTCTTCCAGAAATCAATTAATCCTAAAACTAATTTTATTGTGACTTTATCTCCCTAGCTGGTTTGAAGGCTGCATCATCTTGACCATATATAAATAACCTTTATATTTAAAATCATATCTATCCTGCAATGTACCTCATTAAACCTAGGCATTTAGCAAGCAAACGTACAAGTATTAGCTGACTATGCTTACTTTGCAAAAGAACTGATGCTTCTGCACTATGCATGGTCTGAAGTCTCTTTTGACTCATCCAGTCAGCTCATGGAATTGTCAGATAAGGTGTTGTGCTACACAACATGTCTCTCCTGAAAGCATTTTGTCACAGCAAGCAGCAGCCCCCTGAGAGATGCTTGCAGACAGAAAACTGCACCATGAAGCTTCCCAGAATCTATAAGAAAACCAAGAAGAGAATATACAATATTGATGTCTGTGTGGATTGTATTTATAGATCCTTGGGTGAAGAATGATTGTTGTAAATCTCGGGAACTGGGAGAAAGTCAGGGGTGGGATTCTACCAGTTCGGACCAGTTCTATAGAACCGGTTGCCATGATTCTGCACAGTTTGGCCTCCTCTCTCTTACACTGCCCCTCCCCTCCCCTCCTTGCCCAGTCAGTCCTTATTGTGCATGTGCAACATCGCTAACTATATTTGCCCCCCCCCAGTAACTCCTTAAGGTATTTATTTTTTTCCCCTCCCAACAATCTGCTATTTGGATGATCAGCTATGCCAGGATCCCCCTTGCTGTCTTCCTGCTTTGCCAAGGAAGCTCCCCTGATGCCCAGGAGGCAAAAAAACAGGGGGAGGATTGCTGGAAGGAAGAAGAAGAAGGAGAAAGAGAAGGAGAAGCTACGCCCACCCAGTCACATAGCTACACCCACCTAGCCATGCCCACAGAACCAGTTGTTAAAAAATTTGAATCCCACCCCTAGAGAAAGGTTTCTACAAGATATACAAGGAGAAGGATTCCTTCTGTCATAAAAAAACAATAGTTGGTAATGATCAGAGACATATTGAAAAGAGATGAATCAGTAATATATCAGCTGGACAAACTGGCAAAAATAATTATTTTTGAGAAAAGCAGTGGTATGGGAACTATGATATTGTGAATAAGTTGTTTATTCTTATTAATTAAAATTAAAATGAATTTATTAATAAAACAAAGGTCAAGCATCTGGCAGATTAAGTTGGTCTTTTGGCTTGGTAGATTTCAAGATGAACAGGACTGAGAACAGAATAATTGTGTCATGATGAAAGAAGTTGATGAACTGAAACTATCAATAGTTTATAAATCCTGATACTTTACAAATACAGGAAGTAAATAAGACCTGAAAGCAATGATCATATATAAGTTCAGGAGGAATTCAAGAATGCTTTCTTGTTATTTTATTGGAAGGCCCCAGCCTCTCACTATCAGACCTGCAGTCTCCCCACAAAGGAAAATCTTTGGTTTGCTTTAGGATTCAGCCAACATTCTCTATATAATTTCATTTTTCTTCCAATGAAAAGGAAATGTTCAAATATAAATAATTGGCATGATTAAGTAATAGTTTTCCATTTCCTTAGCCAGAACCATGCATAGTTCAGAAGACATTTATTTTTATTTAGCAAATTTGTATGGTGACCTATCTATCCAGTGAAAATCCAGGCAATGAACAAAATAAGAAATATCATTAAACTATAAAACAAAAAGTAAAAAAAAAATAACAGAAGGAACTGAGCTGTCCGTGTCTCTGATATCAGGATGTCCTTGATGTACACTGATTTCTATTTGCTTGGTAATAATTTTCTATCTTTAGAATAACAATTTCTCAAGTGCTAGAAAACTCATGATATCTTATGAAACTGATGTAATCACAGTGTTCAGCTTTATTGAGAGTACTTCTGTATTAACAAAATTCAAAGGATAGTAATATAATTTATACAGCAAATCTTCAGACTTGTGCACTTGGAAACACCTTGTTCACATGCACTTTCAGTCTTGGTCTTCATTATCTTGACGTACTCTCTCTGCACGTTATTATTATTATACTTGAGTCTACATATTTTTATGCCAACAAATTGTGTGCAAACACAGCAGTTTTAATGTCCTGACCTTCCTTATGTTAACTTGCATTGCTTTTGGAAATCTTCCTAATTTATCAGACTGGACAAGGTTAACCATATGCTTATCCCAGATTTTTATGTTTACGTAATACAGGACCCTAAAAGTGTACGGTATGGATATTTATTCCTGATGTGAACCTTTGACTAACCAAATGCACTTTAACAAGTCCAAGCTACTTTGATGTCTGTACATAATAGGTTAAAAACAATTTTTGTAATAAACAGTAATAAACAGACATTCTTATGGAGATGTTCCACATAAAATACTGAAACTATCAAGCTGCTCATGTTCTAATGGGTATCAATGAAATTCTCTCCATTTGGGTATAAGTACGTTATCCATTTATAATTCCTTCAGATAGCAACATTGTCTCTGGCCGCTTTGAGTTGAGGTAGCCTTACAGCTCTCCTAAGGTAAATTCATTAAGGAGCATTCGACAAAAAAAAAACTGAATGGGGAAAAGAAGGAAGAGACAGCACTCTGCAGCAGAGAGTTTATTCAAGCCTTTGAAGCAGCAGAAAATGGAAGATTATATTACAAACAGACAGTCTGTTCCAGTGAGTAACTCATTCACAGGCACCTTGTCAGACAAATTTAATTTATAGTGATTCATTGGAATGGGACTTACAAACTGAACTGGAAGATAAGCAGTGTGTAGAGCTGTCTTCCTCCCTCTCGGAGGGTGGCTCCTGTTCTTGGAGCCCAGCAGCAGCCTTCTTTGCTCAGGGGGGAGATGTACAAATTTAAAGAAGGAAAATGTGACAGACTTCCTCTCTAGACAATGTTTGCTTACAGTTCAAACTGTAAACTCAATATATTTTTGTCAATTGTTATAAATAAGGTCGATTGCCTGAAAGAATCTTTTGCAATGTTTGTTAGGAGCCATTCAAATACTGTAGAAGGACTTGGGAGGATAACCAAGATAGATATGGGATGGCTAACTCAGAAAATGAAACTAGCGAAGGACCTTTATTTTCCTCCCAAAAATTTGAACACATGTAGAGAAAACAATCAGTTAAAGGCCTAAGAGATAACCGTCATAACTACAGTCTGCAAACTAGCAAATTTATGACAAGAGAGTAAATAGAGGGCGTTGGAGAAATAGAAAAGCTATTAGGCTGTCCCTGAGCCAGCTGTTCCATTGTGAACTCACTCTGATAGATCTACTACATGCAGAGTGGCTGCCAGCATGAATGCAAGGTATGAGAATTCTCCTATTGTTCAAGCAACCCATAATACCCTCCATGCTTTTCAGAATGAAGCCCTTTCTGAGCACCTTCTCAATATTTCCAGTAAGGGTTTTTTGCTCAGAAAAAGTGTACCCACTCCTGAAACAGCAACAACACACTACCAAGTGGGAACTGTTGCTTTAAATCTAGGTTGCAACAGCTCTCACATTTCTAAACCTGAGGCTGCTGCAATTGAACTGACCCCAGAAGGCAAAGAAGCAATATACAAACTGTATTACCCACAGCTGCAGGAACTGCTGAGGATGTGCCAGAGGAAACATTGATCGATTTATTCAGTCCATTGTCAGAACCTGAGCAAGTTAACATCATTCAAAGATTGGATGACCTAAAAGAGGCATTGACAACAGCTCAATCTACAACAAAGTCTCTATTTAATTTGGCTCCACTAACCACGCAATCTTGTGACAATGTATTTAATCAACAAACTGCTCTACCTTAACAGTAAAAGAAGGTACTGTCACACAAGCTGACTGGGGTAACTGCACTGACTGATCCAACCTCTGAGAAACAATTGAAAGATAAAGGGCTTCATCACACAGTGCCCCCTAAACTGACAAACACTAAGGAGATAATCCAGCTTCCATCTTCAATTGATTTAGAAGCTCCCATAACAGCTTTCCACAAGATGAATCCTCACCTATGCTACTCCAAAAATGGACATAAATCTACATTTATAGATTTAAACCAGAGTACTTGCCCATTGGGAATAAAATCATTCTTGGAGCAAGAGCAAAGGCATACTGGCAACTGAGATATAGAAGAGCAACAACAAGTTCTGCAACCCATGAGGAGAAATATCAAACCTCACAACAATTGTGTTATATGGGAAACTTAGATGATATTGATCTGGCTCCAATGTCAAGCTGACATCTGACTTCTTTACCATTCAGCCAATTAATCAAGCCAGATCATCTTGCTTCTGGGACCCCCATACAGTTGGCGACCTGGAACATAGCGTACTGGAAAGGGATAGTTGACAGTGGACTAATGAGCTTTTTCTCTAGATTTGACGTAATAGCCCTTCAAGAAACTTGGCGAAACAAAGTGGATGAACTAGAACAACTGCCAGACTTTCAGGGATGGGCCTCTCCAGCCCAAAACACAAAGAACAAAGGGAGACCCTCTGGTGGACTATGCATTCTTATAAAACAAGAGTTGCAATGGCAGGGAGAGAAATTATATACCGAAGATAAGTATCCATACTATCTAGCTGTCAAATTTGAATATGACCAGTTTGAATTAATATTGCTAAATGTATATATTCCTCCAAGCACATCCCAGCACAATAATTCCAAATATTGGATGTCCTTGCAAGTTAAGGCTAGGTCACATGGGCTGACAGATGCAAAACGTATGTAAAAAGGACACAGCAGATGAGCAAATTTTCCATCCATTGTTATCC
>BHFT01071738.1:0-12069 GCA_004320025.1 Laticauda laticaudata | reverse complement strand
AATTGACTAGAGGTCTCCCTATTTTGACAGACTGAGGAGAAGGTCTTGCAAAAGGATTCAGGAAGCAGGGCTGAAGGTAAAAAAGGGAAAAAATGTCAGCTAGCACCAATCAAGTCGAATTCTTAGGATATCTTATAGATGAGAAAGGGATACACCCACTGCAAAAAAAAGTTAAAGCAATTAAAGACGCACCCAGACCTAAGAACAAACAGACTTACAGGGCGTTTCTTTAGGGTCTCATTAACTTCTACAATGTCATTCCTGCCCCAAAACCATAGCAGAGCCATACATCGGCTATTAGATAAAAAAAGAGCTGTCTGGAGTTGAGGCCACCGAGAACAAGCAGCAAAACATTAAAGGACATGCCAAAACATTAAGAATTTATCAACATCCACACCGCTTTTAATACAATACAGCAACACCCTGCCACTGACGGTCACCTGTGATGCATCGCCTTTTGGAATCAGCACCATACTGACCCACAAGCTACCAGACAGCAGAGAAGCACCAAGCGCCTTTCTATCTAAAATGCTCTCAAAAAATCGCGAAAGGAACTACATCCAACTTGATCAAAAGCCCTTGCCCAGCATTAGCAGGCGTTCAATGAGCATTCCATGAATCAGCTTTGCTGTAGGCATTGGAACACAAACACTGACCTAGCACCGCACGCAAATTACCACCCCCAACAAAACATTTCCAAAAATCTGGGGTGGAAACACAAAAAATAATAAAAAAGGGAGGACAAGAACCACCAATAACATGACAAAAGACACACCACAAACCCGAATTAAGAACCCCAGTAAAACAAAAAAGAGCACTTACCCATAGATGGACTGCAGAGAAGAGAACGGTAGCAGGGAGGCAAGGCGAGGCTTCCAGGAAGGAAGCAGCCAGGCCAGTTCGACCAACCTGGACGAACACAGTGAGAGAGCGGCAGAAGCCAACTCAACCAGCCCAAGAGACTAGACGGGAAAACTTAAAGAACTGTCATTGGCCGCAAGCCGTGAGCAGCCACTATAAAAAGGGCTGCTGTGCCTCCGGCAAGGTTCTGTTACGAATTCACTGAGTTAGTTTAAATAAAAAGAGCTGTTTCATGAACACTGGTCTCGAGTATTTCTGTTCTCAGAACAGAACAACCAGCATGACATCATACAGTGTTGTTAGCTTTCCTATTTATCTACTCTCATTTGCATGTTTTTGAACTGTAGGTTGGCAGAGATAAGAACGAGTAGAGATGAGAATGGGAGCTCTTGGGTCTTGAATTTGGGCTGCTGGCTTTCCTGCCAACAAGGCTGGAATCTTAACTGCTGAGCCACCACACTGCCCTAATGTCTGCCATGGTATAGGCTTAACTATTACCCCAAATTTCTTTTTTTTTTTGGTTCAAATTTTATGTTATCTCTAGAATGATTCATTCCTTCTTGACAGTTTCTAAACATAAGGTGCAGTAGTTCTTTAGCCTCTCTTCCAACTCCTCCTTTTTTTGTCATGTGAATGCCCTGTGTAACAGCTTCTTTCAACTTCTCTTTTTTTCTTATTATAGAAAGCCCAACATTATTTTACTCTAAAAATGTATTATATATTAGTTAAGAATACCGATCTTGATCTCCCATAACCTCATTATAAGGTGTATGCTCCAGTCCAGAAGGTCAATAATTGATGCACACACATATAGTATTTGGGACAATGGAATATATTAATTCATATAGAATTTACTTCTTCAAAGTTTCTAGTTCTTCTGTTGAAATCTGAAAAGGCAGAGGGAAGGTTAAATAAACAGGAATAGAACAAATTGAACTGGCTTTACTGGCTTACGAAATCTTTGAAATAATGATGGCTTTCATGGCCTAGCAATGTCAGGATCCCATTCTAACATCCCATTAAGCAACTCAAATAAAGTGGAAGGTCAGCCAAAATCTTCTTTAAACTGAGGGGGAAATTTCTGAATTAGTCTTAATCTTCCTATCCAATTTGGACCCTTCAGAGGGTCTTGGAAGCTCAACAATATTACAAAAAAAATCTCTCCCTCTAGCTCTAAAGTTCAAGATATATGGGGCAAAATATCCTTCTAGATATTAATTTCACCTTTGTGTTTCATCAAATATATTGGGAAATATAAGCTTCAGCTTTCCTCTGGGAGATGCAGCTGCAGCCATCTTTCTTTGCAATGAGTGACCGAGATGGGAGAGATAATTTCTACAGGTGCAGGGATTTAGAAGCACCCCATGCTCAACAGAGATCAACTCTGTTGGCCCACGTACTTGCTTTGGAGCTTCAAGAGTGAGAGAAAGGATGAGAGGCTTCACCTCAATAGGCTGAAAAAATTGTTCACTAGAGCACAAGTAGGATGTGAAAAAGTGCAACTCTATCCATAGGAATTTATGATGCTGACATGGGGCTCCAAAACTTAGGTGATTCATTTTGCTTTCCTGGGGCAATCAGAGCTAGCACAGTTTAAAATAAATCATGCACATTAGCTGATTTGTAAAATTTAGAAAGGTCATCAAATTGGTTTTTCATTACAGAATTTGCATAACTCAATGCTAAATATTCACTAACTTATAGTTTATAGTCCCTTCCAGGGGATTACCATCTTGATATAGAAGGATCAGTTGCTTCAACCACCCATAGAGTAACAACCGGAACAACCAGTAGAGTCATGCTTTCTGGTAAGAGAAAGGGTAAAGAGCAATCAACAAAAGGAATGAAAGTACGTGAAGCTCTGAAAGCATGGGAAAAATAAAATGACTAAGGAGAAGCAATATCAACTCTGGAAGAAGTCAATGGTAAATTGCAACACTATTGGTGCCAATTAAAATTTACTGTGTGATCATGGCAGAGATGGTGATCATGGCAGCACCTAAAAACATAGTTTGATTAAAGTAGTTTTCACAGATTAAACCAGTTATTAGAATGTACCCGATCCTCCCTTCATTTTATTTGTTTATTCATTCCAGCTAAGAAATGACCAGGCCGAGCCAGATGGAGGGGTCAAACACATCATGAATCTCAAGTCACTTCATGCTCACAAGAGATCCAAGTCTGGCCCATCTTGAATTCCATTGAGTTTTATCTGCCACTAATTTGTTTTGACCATAAGTAGTTCAGATTCTTGTAGAAAACATAAGCTTACAATAAACTTCTATATTCATTTGAACTGCCTGGACTTCCTGATTTTCCTGTGCTTGACAGATAGATTGATTGTCCAAATGTTCATAATGAATGTTTGGGGATACACCAACAATGTAGCTACTGAATTAAACTGGTTTTCATACTAATTTTATCTTCTTCCAATCCTGAGAGATTCTCTTCAGAAGTATGCAGTTTTTAGTTTCACAGGCAATCAAGTTGGCCAGTTGTTCTTCAGTACTATGGCCCCCAGTCTTTTGGGCACCAGGGACCAGTTCCATGGGGAAAGGTTTTTCCACAAATTGGAAGGGGTGTGGTTTTGTGTGCTGTCTGTGTCCTGTGGATGGGTCTACATTTGTTTGTGCGGACTGGTTGCTGGCATGTGTGGATCAGTGCTGGTCCATGAACTGGGGGTTGGGACCCCAGCTTCAGCAGATGGAAGGAGTAGATAGGAAAAATAATGAAAGCCCCCAAAATATAGAGGGTTGCCTGTATCGTAGCAATAACACTTAGACTTATATACCGCTTCCCAGTGCTTTATAGCCTCTCTAAGTGATTTACAGAATCTCTCAGCCAGGGGTGTCAAACTCAATTTCATTGAGGGGTGCAACAAGGTTGTATTTGACCTTGGGGGGAGATGGTGAGCATGGCCAGCTTGATGTCACTCGTTTCAGGGGTACCCACGGTGGCCCAAGCGCTCTGTCAGAAAGAATGGGCTACCAAACTCAGTTTTCAGCTGCAATGGCTTCATGCAACCCTCTGCCAGTGAAAACAGAGCACGTGGCCCTCCCAAGTTCCAATTTTGCTGGCAGAGGCACTGTGGGCCGATCCTTTGCTGTTTCCAGGGTGGCCCCGCCGGACAGATCTAAGCACCCCATGGGCCCAATTCGGCCCATAGGCCTTGAGTTTGACACTGATGCTCTAAGCAGTTTATAGAATCATATTTGATTCCTAGTGGCATGTGCAGATTCTTGTCATTTTCTCAGTAACAATAAATTGTTTCCCATGGCCTTCTTCCAGATTGCACATGTACACACAGTAGGCATGTATGTGACATAGAACTCCCTGGAGCTTTCCATCCATTACTAAGCAAGCCACACTCTGCTTTTCTCAGCGGACACAAAAGTCAACCAGCTACTACATCTGTGGAGGCAATAACCTGAGAGATCAGCCCAAGCTTTTTAGTGTTAGGCATTATCTACTGACACTTCCTCCTCTTTCCCCATGCTGCCCCTAGCAGGAAATATCAAAGTGCCTAATCTTTTGAAAGGATTAAACTTTAACTCAATTTTCAGAGGCTTTTTTGTGTAGTTTCCCCTAGGCTGATATATAAAGAGATTTTCACATAACCACTTATACCGCTTTTTTAATCTTGTTGCCTTTTAGTGATAATTGCATTTGGTGAGATGCCTACTTAGGATGGAAAATGCAGTCTCTCAAAGAAACAACAATAACACCTGGCAGAAAGATGGCAGAGAACCAACCCAATCAGCCACCTCTAGATGGACTTATCAATCTTAGCATTTCAGGTTTTTATTTAAGTGAGAATTCATACTATCAGAGAACTGTTCTGGACTATATCTCATCAATACATGAAAATAGGTAACCTGCAAACAAAACAACAAACTGAAAAGTGACTTTTACCTTAAAGAAAAAAAATATCATTCACTGTCTCGGGAGAAAAGGAGAAATATAACTTCCCAGAACCATCTGATGAGGTGAACTTCAACTGATAAAAGCTTATGTCTTCTAATAAAATATGTTAGTTGAAGCTACCAGGCTCTTTCTAATTTTTATTGCCATAGACTTATGTGGTTCCCCTCCTACTATGTGTCCTGGTGAAAAATGGCTGTTCTTTAGTGGTTCACATTGAAATGAAAGTCTGAATTGTCATAAATAAAGGAAAACTGTTTTGAGTTCACAGATGAGATACTTGCAATAGCACGTAGACTATATACTGCTTCACAGTGCTTTACATCCCTCTCTAAATGGTTTAGAGTCAGCATATTACCCCCATCTAGGTCCTCATTTTAACAATGTTGGAAGGATGGAAGGCTGAGTGAACATTGAGCTGGTGGGAATTGAATTCTGGCACTCAGCAGAATCAGCCTGCAATACTGTATTCTAACCAATGTGCCACCACATGGTGGTGAAAATACTAACACATTTTCTTCCTCAACAATTTATGATAGGAAATGTATGGGGGGGGGGGGGGGNATAGGAAATGTATGGGGGGGGGGGAGGTAATAAAGAATGGTATTTTTTGGGTGCTTAATAACTTATGGTAATGCTTAATATTTTTCAATTCAATTCAATTTTTTAATATTTTTTGCAGAATGCTTCAAGATTTCAAGCAAAAAAATGGATTTCTGATGAATAAATAGCTTCATCACTTTGTTGGTTTTGAAAGGGCAGGACGGTTAATCAATGACAAGATGGAGTATACTGATGGGTAGTTTTTGTATCAGATACTTTTTACATTAGGAGTTTTAACCATAATTGGAAAGCCATAGGAGTTATTATTTATTCTCAAGATTACAGGGCACACATGATTGTGCTACATTCCCAAACTGAACCAATTTGGAAATTTAAAAACTTAAATGGATGCTACCTAAGGTGCTTGCTTATTAGCTTTCTCAAGTTCACTTGGAGCAGGAAATTTAAAAAACAAGATGATATCAAGCACAGTGATATCAATTAAGGAATTATCTTTTGGTGGCTTTTTCTCCCAGGCATTTCATTTCCAAAACCATGGGTTGTTTCTTCTAATGCTTGACATGTGGTATTTATGGGCTAGCTTTTCTTTTCTCATCATAGTATAATTATTTCTTTGCTTGAGTACTTAAAAGGCATTCTAACAACTGCCCTAGCTTGTCCGGTAAGTAGCAGATTATGGATCTCTCCCTCCCTTCCCCCCTCCATGTGTGTGTGTGTATACATTTTGCCAAGCGCTCATAAAAACCGAAGGCATTTCTGCTGTCTTAAGAAGATGCACATTGTGTGTACATTTCATAATTAAGGAAACTTCAGAGAAGCACTAGGATTATGTGGAATTTTCAGGTTAAAAGGAAATAAAAATATGCATTTGCTTAAGCATTTTCATGCCTTCATTTCAACAGCAATTTAATATCTTGTCCATTTCTGCAGTTCTGCTGGGAATTCAGGATGCCAAAAGTTAATTAGGAACAAAGGGACAGAATGATAGCAGGAATGTTCATAAAAGAACTGCCAATTCATTAACAGGATTTATTAATTATCTTGCTTTTAGTCAGCACAAGAAGAGGAAAAGAATCTCAAGCAAATTCTTTAATTCATGTTCACTTATAAACATTTTAGTGTATATCATAATTTATTTTTTTATAATTTTTGCAATAAGATGTACATTTCTCAGCAAAAGTTCCTTTAATTCTTTTTTAAAAAGATTTTGAAAATACTGAATGTTGAAATTATCAACTTCAAATTCACTCTGAGAACCTACACCAAAGAGTTTTTTCCCCTTTTATGTTGCTTTGTTTACACTAGTAAAGTAGTTTTGGTTTGTGTCCTGCTCACTATAGAGACCCCTTTCCACCATCACTTTGATTTGAAGTCTTGAGGCAAAGCAAATGGATTTTCTGTGTCAAAAGACACCTTCATATTTCACTGTTATGAATCCAGATGAAAGGATTTCTTGCAATAGAAGAGAGATGCTTTAGAAGAATTTGCATGCAGAAGTTATCAGAAGATATGCCCAGGAGGGGATTATTTCAGATTGGACCATTTTTTTCCTACTAAGGGCTCTGGAGATAGAGATAGCAAAAGCACTTAGACTTACATACTGCTTCACAGTGCTCTACAGCCCTCTCCTGATTTACAGAATCAGCATATTGCCCTCAAACAATAGGGGTCCTCATTTTACTGACCTCAGAAGGATGGAAGGCTGAATCAACCTTGAGCCTGATGAGATCTGAACTCTGGGCAGTTGGCAGTCAGCAGAATTAGCCTGCAATACTGCATTCTAACCAATGCACCATCATGGCTGAAGGCATTTCAACTTAAAGATAATATTGTGGATTTCTTAGCACCATTATGAGATGAATATATGTGATTAAAATGGTAATCTTTTTCAGAAATGTATGGACAAAATGCATATGCAATGATGTCCTGCCCTTATAAAAACTTTTGAATTGCATTCTCATTTCTGGCAGCCTCCCCCCCATCCCCCAAGCATCTGATTCAGCTATTCTTTCCAGAACAGAACAATTTCTGGAGCCAAAGTGACATCAACAAAAAAATATCATGCAAAATATTGTCTGAATAAGAGTCACCACATCTGAATCACTCTGTAACACAATTACTGATGTCGTCATTTTTTCCCATCTCTCCAAGCAACTTGTGGTTATCAAATGTTACTTTAAAAGTAATTGGAAAGGATCAAGTTTCAACTAAGACATTTTAATGCTTGTCACTATCATGGCCAAAATATTACTTTTAGTTCTGAAGTTTAGTTTTAATTTGAAGAATAGCCTGTTGTATTATACATTATATATATGATATCTACACTGTGACCAAATGTTATTCAAGAGCTGGTATTTCTACTTTCTATCTGTCATTTTATTGCTTGCCCCACTACTTACCTCTTTTTCATTGTGTCTTGATATTATTTTGTTATTTTTAATCATCATACACAGTTAGCCAGTTGTTCAGACTGGGTTTGGCATTTTTGTCCACCCATTGATTCCTTACCATCGTTGCAGGATTGAAGCTGTTCCAAGTAAAGCCGCCTTCGGCAATTGACTGATGGTGAATTTGTCAATGCCAATGGTGTTCAAGTGGTGTTCCAGTTATTTTGGGATTGCATCCAAGGAACCTATTACTATTGGTACTACCCATCCTTGCCTCTGTCACAGTCATCCTATTTCTATTTGTAGGTCTTCGTATTTTGCTATTTTTTCCAATTCTTTCTCTTTTATTTTGCTGTCTCAAGGTACTGCCACATCATCATCTTCATCATATCACTGCACAGTCAGATGTTCAGACTGGGGTTGGCATCTTCATCATCATCATTTTGAAGTTATGTGATAAGCGCCCCTAGCGTTTGCGAACAAGGGGGAAAGCGATTGTGGGAAGCATGAGGTATTTCAATGGGTCAGAGAGGCCTTGGGTAGTCTTAGGTAGGTGGCCTTTTCCATCGCTAGCCCCCCTAGTCTTCCCCACCTTGAAATACCTCATGTGCACTTAATAAGCCTCACATTCAATTAGCAAATGTGTGGGCAAGGGAGGGAGTGATCCCAATCAAGGTATGAGATTTAGTCCCACAAATCCTCAGGTTACGAGTGGGATGGGCAGGCTCCACTACTTTCATAACTCAAGGATTACTTGTATTTGGTCACTGACCAAAATAAAGAATTTACTTACTATTTCCTGCTCGTTGTAAGATTTTAGAAAAACACTGTTCTGTAAAAGACTACATACTTAGCAAGGAATTAAATTATTTTCTATTTGCTCTATATGTAATGTTCAATTTACAACCACAATTGGGATCAGATCTCTCATCATTAAGTGATGCAGTTGTTAAGTGAATTGTACCTGTTTTTACAACCTTTTTTTGCTATGGTTGTTAAATGGTAGTTCTTAAATGAATTACATTGTTGTTAGGTTAGTTTTTACAACCTTTTTTTGCTATGGTTGTTAAATGGTAGTTCTTAAATGAATTACATTGTTGTTAGGTTAATTTGGCTTACCCCATTGTCTTTGCTTGTTGAAATCCCCCTGGGAAGGTTGCAAATGGTGATTTCATGATGCCAGGATGCTGCAACCATCGTAAATACATGCCAGCAGCCAAAATTCAAGTGCCTGAATTTTGACAATGTCACAGGGATGATGTGATAGTTGTAAGTGTGTGGACAGGTTGTAACTTTTTCAGTGCCATTGTAATTTTGGTTGTTAAATGGTTGTAAGTTGATGACTTGTATTATAACCCATTATTGCAGGGGTCCTCAACCCCAGGCAATGGACGAGCACCGGGCCACAGCATTCCAGAAACTGGTCTGTGCACACAACAAAGACTCATTCATGTGATGCAGCAGCATATGAAACCACACCCCCTCTGGTCCACGGAAAAACCTGTCTCCACAGAACCGGTCCCTGGTACCCAAAAGGTTGGGGGCCACTGCATTATTGGATTCCTTCTTGGAATAACACTTGCTGCTTGCAGGGCTGCTTGAAAAATGAAAAGTGTGACAGTACCTTTGCTCTTCAAATGACCTCTATGATTTGCATAGGAGGGAGTAATTACAGAAAGCTAATTTCAGTACTTAGCCATGCATGTGGCTTCCCTCTCTCCCTCCTTCTCTTTCTGGTACAGAAATCTTCATCTTTTACATTTCACTGTCTTTTGTTTACATAATCTCCCTTGCAACAGCAGGCTACAATGAAGTTTACTCTTAGGATTTTTACTGATGAAATTTTGGGGTCTATTCATTACAGATATATCTTTACAATATGCTTTTTTTTAGTAGGTATCAGCCCTGCTGGGTTACTGAATTTTCATTGCAAACGGAGGTCCTTTCAAGATCCAAATCTTGTATAGAAAAGGAGCATGTCAATGAAGGCATCCTGGTTTTAATACCAAATGCCTGGGATATTGGTAAGTGTCACTTGAAAAATATACATTTTTCCCTGTTAAGATTTCCTTGAAATGGTGGGAAAATGCATGTGCAGTCTGTGAAGCCTCTGTGTATCTTCTGACAGAGAAAAGCTGTGGCCTAGTCATAATATATATAACTTACATAGAGAAGCTCCCTTCAGTCCTTAGAAGAAAAGGATAGGCTAATTATAATGAGGGACATCTAGAATCTTTCAAATGTTGGACTCAGTTGTTGGACTTTAATTGCCATCAACATCGCCCAGAATGGGCAATGGTCAGGGATATTGGGAACCCAAACACTACTAATAGATTAGTCCATATAAATTAACCCAGAGGGATGCAGAACATACACATCTGAGTTTACAAAAAATGATCTGAATATAAAGCATTTTATCATAGTTCCTAAGCATCCATAGAATTTGTGTAAACCAGTTCAAAACAGCCCATACAGCTCCCCCCTCTGAATTTGTGCTTTGTAAGTTTCATCATTACAATGGTTTTGGTTGTCATTGTTTTCAGACAAAAGCAGTTCTTAATATACAATGAAGTCCTTCTGATGTTGAAGTAATTTGAACCCTGCCTGTTTTCCCAGGCCTTGGGATAGAGTGGATGCTCCCCACCCTCTGTCGAAGATTTTATTCCTGTTTTATAACTGTCTTGTAATTCTTTCTTTTTATTCTATTATTCTGCTTTGTATTATTTTTTTCAATTCAATTGTAATTAAAATATCCCGTTAAGAGATTTTCAAACAGAAGTCTGAATCAGAAATGGTCAGAAATAATCTAATGGATCCTGCAGGAACAGAACTAGATGATTTCTAAGCCCCCCCCCCAAATTTTATGACTTTATCATAGATTAGGCTACAGTATATGTGGGTAAGTGTAGAAAACACTGTATAATCATTTCCCCTTTTCTGTGAATGAAAATATTCTATCCATGCTTGGCTGGTGTTGATGTAGAGAGGAAACCAATTTATGGTCGGTGTATAGTAGCAGGTGCATGGTTATTAGGATTGCCAAATTTTCCATATCAGAATTGGTTTTTTATGGGGGATGTTTTCTGATGAGCATTAAGAGGATCCTGATTATTGTCTGTACATAAGCTGCCCCTTTGGTATGGGGCTATAATATGGAGTTATTCTGGAAAGTGCATGCCCATGATGCTAAGGGATATTATATTTTAAAACTTTAGCATATTGAATTTTGGAAATTCAGAGTACTGGGCTTTTCAACGTTGAATTGGTTAATCATAGCCTTGATTATTTTATTCCTGGTCAACTTATACCTTGGTGTGATTTTTGTTTGTATTTGCTGGGCATAAATTCTGAAACTGCCTTTAGGTATGATGTAGGAAGCCTTGTGAAATAGTACCACAAATTCAATTATGATGAGTTACTGGCAGCTGGATCATCTGTCACCAGCATCCTCCTAATCACATCCTCAAATTGATTTTTGGCTCAATGAATAGATATCAAATCATATGTTTCTCCAATTGTTACTTTCCTAGATTGTCCAGATGCAGAAATCCTGCATATTTTATATTCAGTATGCAATTAGAAGAGAATCCACCTTCAGAAGGATTTCTCACTGATCATTGTATTGAGACTTTCATTTAATTAATTGTATCCTCCTCCTCCTCCTTCCCCCCTCCTCCTCCAAATCAGTCTTGATTTTTGGCAACCACATACTTGGCTTTCTTGACAACACTTTAGGGATGATTTGTCACTGTCTTCTTCCTAGTGCTGAGAGAGTGTGACTGGCAGAAAAGTCACCCAGTTGGCTTTGTGACTGAGACAGAACTAGAATTCCTATCTCCCAGTTCTAGCCCAGTACTTTCAACCACTAAATTAGCTTTCACCAAGCCTAATTACATTTAGGAAAATGGATACAAAAAAGAAACAATTTGAAGAAATGCTTGTCTTAAAAGGAGCAAGATAATACTAGCTTATGGGTCTGCTTTCGATATGTTTCTACACAATTTACTGATAGAACTATGACAAAGAAGTGGTTTTTACAGATCAATAATATGTTTCTTTTTTTCCTCTTAGCTTTGTTAAAAGTCCAAATGTTTCAGGTGCAGATAGGTTGTGGTTGTTCCCTGTTTCTCGTGGAAGACGGCTGCAGTTAAAGGCCCGGTCCCACTGCACTTACAGATGCAAACAGGATGTAAAACATAAAAAAAAGCTTGCCATACATTGGAAAACGCTATGCATCCGTTGTGTACTCACAGCATACGTTTCATACACTCTATCCATCGAGCATCCGTCCACTGCAATTTCATCTGCGCAAGAAGTTTTGAGCTGCACAAAACTT
>BHFT01071736.1:0-17759 GCA_004320025.1 Laticauda laticaudata | reverse complement strand
CCGAAATTTTGCTCGTCCGCTGTGTCCTTTATGCATACATTTTGCGTCCGTCGGCCAGTGGGACTGGGCCTTTAGTGCTCGTGGTCATAATCGTGCTTCTTGCCTGGGCCACCTCAATGGGCTAACATCCTGGCCTTTTTTCCATGATGCTTGATAAAAGGGGTTTTCTCAAATGAACCTATACATGGTATTGCAGACTTTCAAATTTGCAGCAAAACTGTTTCAATATCTGTAATAATGGTCAAAGGAATTTGAAATTGGAATTCAATACTTTCTATAGATTTTGTTGTTTAAATGTTTGCAATCACATTTCCATTTATTAGTGTTTTGAACATAATATTGCTTTTAATAGTGGTGGGATTCAAATATTTTTATCACCAGTTTGGTGGGTGTGGCTTGATCTGTGTGTGCGTGCACACCAAACACACACTTTGAGCAGGCACAGAGGCATTCTAACTCACCTCGTGCAAGCCTGCACTATCCTGATTACTTCAGCAGCTGCTGTGAGGCACTCTGCTGTGCTGTGCAAAGCAGCTGTGCTACAAATTCAGAGGATAAAGGAGGGAACCCAGGAGGGCCCAACAGCAGAGTGGCAGAGAGAACCGTTTTGGTCTCCACTGCTCATTGCCCCTATGGGTTTGGCAAAATTGGTAGAATACCACCACTGGGTTTTAATGATTTGAACAGATGCATCAAATCCTTATGCTTATACTATGGCCTTGGCAGTAATTGATCAGGTGATAAAAAATGCTAAAAATGGGATCTTCCTTCCTTCCTTCCTTCTTTCCTTCCTTCCTTCCTTCCTTCCTTCCTTCCTTTTCATCTATCCCTCCTCCCTCCCTCCCTTCTTCCCTCTCTTCCTCCTTTATTTTTCTGGCATTCAAAGTGGTGAATTTAAATGCTAAAATCTGGAGGGCTATTGTGTTTTTTTGGTGTACCTTTTTAGTACATAAAATAAATAAATGTCTTTTGTTTTACTTCTGAGGACAATTCTCTTTGCCAAAATTTCTCCAAGTCAAGAGCTCAAATGCTCATTATCTAACCCTTTTTAATTCAATAATCCTACATGGAACAAAGTACAGAAAGTCCGTTTTAGCTTTGATCTGCAAGCTGATGGCAAAACAGTTTCCTGAGTCAAAAAGCCATCTAAATCAGTTTTTCAGGTGTTGACCTAATGTATTACCCTACATAAAGTCCTCTTTTTCAACAGAACTTTTGAAAAGAAAGAGAGAAAAACCAATCTCTACTTTTGAACACAAATGTGCCTTCTGGCAAACCAGATCTGATTTTGAACTTCACTTGCTTTGAAATACTAGAGTAGCTGCATGATGTAATCTCAGGGGCTGAGCTGGATGAATGAACAGATGGCAACCAGCCCAGCGGGAGGACTATCTGGCTTCACTGCTCACTTACTGAAGAAATATTTGCACCACTAACCTCAGCAGCCCATGCTTTGCACAAATACACATTCTTCTCACAAGAAACCAGATATTATTCACATATTATTATGAAATACATGAAAGCAAAATGTTGGATGGTTTCGTCTTAGTTAGACCAGATTGTTATTTGTTAAAAGAGCCTCTGATCAAGTCAGAATTCTTGCCTCCAACCCCATTGCAACTTTCCTTAGTGCCACAATCTGCCAATCCAGAAAGATCTATAAGTCTACAAGGAATTAGAATGCATATCATACTGGTGTCCCAATTCCACTCTCTTAGTTACAACCAATAACATATTCCCAGCTATAATTCTGTGCAGTGTTAAAGGCTACGTGTCAGAAATCTTGAATAAAACAACAAGGTTGCAAACATGTTGTCAATGTGTTGTTAATAGAGTAAAAGTGAATTGTATTATTAATATTGCAGATCTGTGATTGTTGATACAATGCATGAATTCTCCACATTTTACCCTTCTCTTCTGAAGGAGAACTTGTTCTGAAGAATTCTCTCCAAAGGAAGAGAATGTTGATGAAATAAAATGCTCATAGGTGGAGTTCATGCATAGATTTCATTATAGGGTGTGTACATGAGTTTTCTGTCTTTCTTGTTCAATCACCATCTCAGCAGTCTTAGCTTCCTTGGCTTCCCACATTTCACCTAAAGCTCAGGGGAAGGGACGGGAGGGTGTGAAACAGAAAACAAGTGTGTGGTGCAAAGTGCCCCAAAGAAAGACTCTGAAAAATCTGACTTCCCTCTTTGAAATGTAAAAGAAGTGCATTCTTTGCAAGGTTCACATCAGAGGTGGAATTCAGCAGGTTCTGATCAGTTCTGGAGAACCTAGTGGAAATTTTGAATAGTTTGGAGAACTGGCAAATACCAGCTCTGACTGGCCCTGCCCTATCTGTTCTCTGTCTCCCGAGTCCCAACTGATTGGCTGGGTCTTCTTTGTTGCCCTGCACAGGTGAACAGAGCTGGAAAGCAGGTTAGTGGGATGGGGAGGGAATGGGATTTTGCAGAAACCTTCCTCTGCCATGCTCTCCAGGCCATGCCCATAGAACCCGTAGTAAAAAAAAATTGAATACCATCACTGGTCCACATGGCTGCTTCAAACACAAACTCTGTCTGTCCCAGCAAAACTTATAGAGAGGCATACTTATACAGACCATTGGGACAGGCTTTGAGGCAGATGAGAAAACCTTGAAGATAATACAGCTGTTCTAACCTCTCAATCAGGAAAATATTGAATGTATTCTACAGGTATATGAATAACAGAATGCTGTTCCTTCCCACTAAAATGGTACCTATTCATCTTCTTGCATTTGCATACTTTCAGACTGCTAGGTGGGCAGGAGCTGGAGCCAGGAACAGGAGCTCATCCAATCACATGGTATTCTGGTCTTGAACCTGGGCTGCCAGATGACAAGCTTAGCATCTTTAACCACTGAGACATTGCACCCCAAAACTGTCTTAAGTTGATTGAAATTCATCAGCAAAGTGGGAGCTGTATGCATTTCTGGGAGAAAAAGTGTTTCACAGGGTGGAACCACCCCAGAAAAGGCCTGCCACCTTACCCCAAACCCTACCTTGTAAGGAAGGAGAATGTAAGATAAGTATAGATGACTTGAGCAGATGAACAGATTCAATTTTTCATAGCATCTCCTGATAGATCCTGGTATGTGGCCATATATATGGCTTCATAAGTAATAATTGCTACCCTGAATTGGGCCTAGAAGCCTACTGACCACTAATGCAAAAACTTGAATATAGGTGCAACTTTACACTTTGGCTGCCACCCAACAAAGATGTTCTCTAGATCTTGATCTTTTGCCAATTATGGTCATAAGTCATAATAGTCATAAAACAAGTCATCACATGACTGACCCAATTTTATGACTTTTTTTGCAATGGTTTTTAAACAAATTAAACAAACTCATTATTTGCTTTGGGGTAAACTGGGCCATAAGTAGTTTTTAGGTGAGTTATCTTCTAGAAATATTATATTTCAGAAAATATTCTCTAGAAAACAGGGAATTGATTTCTATCTTCATTGATTGACTGTGTGTGCTATTAACCTTATCAATGTTCAAAAAGGAACAAAATCAAGACTGATTTTGATATATAATAATTTATAATTATTTCCTTGATTGTTCACTTGAATACAGGTACTCCTTGACTTAACAACCATTCATTTAGTGGCTGAAGTGAAAATGGCATTGAAAAAAAGTTTATGACTGGTCCTTGTGCTTATGGCTTTCATGGCATTCCCCACAGTCAAGTAATCAAAATCTGGCTACATGGCAACCATTGTGTATTTACAATGGTTGCAGCAACCTCACAATCATGTGACCATCATTTATGACCTCCCCAGTTAGCTTCTGGCATGCAAAGTAAACGGGGGGTGGTGTAGACAGATTTACTGAACAACCATTGATTCACTTAACAACTGCAATGGTTAATTTGACAATTTAACAAAAAAAGTAGTAAAATCAGGCATAACTCACTTAAAACCACCTAGAATCAAATAGAATTCCTTATTGGCCAAGTGTGATTGGACACACAAGGAATTTGTCTTGGTGTAAATATTCTCAGTATACATAAAAGAAAAGATACGTTTGTTGGGAGTCAAGTATCATAAGGCACAACACTTAATAATAGTCATAGGGTACAATAAGCAATCAATCATATTAGGAAATAGTCAGTATAAACCTAGCCTAGCAATGGAAATTCTAGTCATAATTATGATAATAAGTTGAGGACTACTTGTAATTTCTTAATATACTACTACTTTTCTTATAAACCTATGGAGCTGTCATCACCATTACCTTAGATCAGTGGTGGCTAACCGTTTTTGGCTCCTGTGCCAATAATTGCGTGCGTGTGCATTCCTGCACCCAGAAGGTAATGCATGCTGGGTCCTCCCATGCCCCCTGCACATGCGTGCATGACTCATCTCATGTGCCACCTATCTGTGCATGCATATGTGATTCTCCTCTCGCATGCCACGTGTCTCTGCACATGCGTGCCTGATTCCCCCTCACTGGCCACACACCTGCAGATGGGTGCACAATCCCCCCCCTCACTCACCGCACGTCTTTGCACATGTGTGCATGATTCTCCCTCATGTGCCATGCATCCACACATGTGCATGCGATTCCCCCTTGTGTGCAGCGTGTACGCATGCATGGGCAATCCCCTCATGCACAGCACGTGTCTCCTGCGCACACCTCGTCTGGCCCCGATGCATGCATGCCAGATACCCAACAATCAGCTATCAGATGGCAGTGTGCACACATGCTCAGTGGGGCTCTTCCAGGCAACCTCTTGCATGCTGGGAGAAATGGCTCTGCATGCCACTTCCGGCACATGTGCATAGATTTGCCAACATGGCCTTAGATCCTTCTTTTTCTCATCTGTCAAGGTTTAAGTTGCTTGGCACCAAGAGGCATCAAATATAGTTAAGCTTGTCCTGTTTTACATTCAGTCTTAAGAGCAGGGGTGGGATTCTACCAGTTTGCACCTATTTGCTACAGCCGGTTGTTAACATTCTAAGCAGTTCAGAGAACCAGTTGTTAGAAGAAATTACTGGCCTAATCCTGTAAGGAAAGCANGCCTAATCCTGTAAGGAAAGCAGGAAGGAAACATTCTGGTGTTGCTTACAGAAACTGCCTCTCCGTTAACCCTTATTAAATTCTTGGCAGGACTAGACTTCCTTTCTCAGGAACTTCTCTGGAGTTTTTTTCCCCTCCTTTGCTCGTACTTTGCTTGTGTGGAATGACCAAAGTTACAATGGCACTGAAAAAAGTGACATGACCGTTTTTCACACTTACGACTGTTGCAACATCCACACAGTCATGACAGGCCAGGTGAGGAAATACGTGTCTCAATGTGAGTGATATTGAATTGACAAAACCCAGCCAATAACATGACCACCAAGCCACGCCCACCAACTAAGCCATGCCCACAGAACGGTTGTTAAAAAAATTTAATCCCACCCCTGCTTAAGAGCCTGGTCAAGCTGAGCCCAGGATTTCTGAACTACATACTCCCATGCTTCATCCATTTTATGGCCTGTATTCCTGGTCCAAAGACCTAGCCATTCGTGTTGCCATCTATTATACATGTTCCCAGAAGTAAAAATAATATGACATAAAAAAATTAAATCAATATATCCCAGTACCAATCCTACAATGGAAGGAGTGTTTATAGGCAAAAGAGAACATTAGTCCTAAGTTTGGAAAGATGGAGAGTTCTTGACTCTTTGAACATTTGAAATGATGAATGATGGAAAACATGTACTTTGTGATATCGTGAATGGTGAGTAGAGCAAAAAATAGCAAATCATTAACTATGAAAAGCCCCAGTGTGATTTAATTATTATTTTAAGGAAGAATAAAAAGGAATTCTAAAGAAGACTCAGATGAAAATAGAAGTTAAGAAATGCATTTGTAATCTGCATCTCATTGGAGGATGAATCTCAGAGACCAATTAACTATAAGACATAAAGGAAACAGAAATAAGAGATTCCAGACAAAACCAGCATGGGTGCAGGAAGAACTTTCTAACAAATTGATAGAAAGAGAAAAGGACAAGTATAAAAAATGGAAAGAGAGAGAGTCATAACCAGATCAGAATACCAGTAAATAGCTTGAATCTACAAAGACAGAGTCAGTTGGGCTAAGGTTCAGAATAAAGTAAGACTTACAGAAAGTGTAAAAAATAACATCATCATCAACAACAAAAAACTATTCCAGTTTCTTTCAATATGTAAGGAATAGGAAAAAAAGTCATGGAAAAGATGGCAAGAAGCTGACAAACAGTAGAGAGAAAGCAGAACTGTCTTCTCATGCAAAAGGAAAAAAATAATCAAAACTATCAAAAGCATCACTAGGGGATAACAGAAAACATCTATCCAGTCTACACTATTCAAATCAATTGGTTTATATCCCAGGTTCTGAAGGAGCTGGCAGACATGATCTCAGAACTACTCAACAAAATCTTTCACAGTTTCTGGAGCACTAGGGAACTGTGCTACAAAAAATCTACAAAAAAATGGATCTCGGAAACTACAGACCAATCAGTTGGGCGTCAATACCTGGGAAAATTCTGGAAAAACATAATGAAGCAACAGATTTATGAACATTTAGAAATGAACAAAGCAATTACTAGAAGCCAGCATGGTTTTGCTGAAAATAGATCACGCCAGACAAAATTGCCTTCTTTGATAAATTGGCTAAATTAGTGGATCAGGAAAACACTGTGGATATAGTGGGTATAAAGAGTTCAGCAAGGCATTTGACAAAGTACATGCCTTGCTGAAACTACTTCTTGTAGGATGTAACCATATGGGATAGACCAGGACTATCAAACTTGTGGCCTGTGGCCTGGATGCATCACATGTTGGCCATGCTCATGCCCAGCAAAGGGGGAATAAGTCAAGGTATGTCATGTAATGCCACTGAGATGATGCAAGTTTGACACTCCTGGGAGGTGGATTCACAGTTGATAGTGGCATGCACTGGTATACCTCAAGTATCATTTAGGACTCTTTAACATCTTCATAAATGATTTAGTTGAGGGGATAAAAGCAGAGCTCATCAAATTTGCAGACAATATCAAATTGGGGATGATAGTTCACATTTTGGAGGATAGACTCGAGATTCAGAAGGATTTTGACAGACTCGAGCATTGTGCCCTAGCTAGCAAGATGCAATTAAGTGGTGAGAAAATTAAAGCCCTGCACCTAGGCAGGAAAAATCAAATGCATATAGAATGAACACTACCTGGCTCAACAATAATAACTCTGAGTAAAATATAGGTGTCCTAGTGAACATCTACATGTACCTTAAATATGAGCCAACAGTGTGTTGTAGCTACCCAAAACTGCTAATGCAGATCTAGGCTGCATCAGCAGAGATATAGCATCAAGATATAAAATAGAAATGATTCTATTTTATACTGAACTAGTGAGATCATACTTGGAATACTGCATCTAGTTCTGGTCACAAAAACTATGCTGAGTTCTGAGAAAGAATGCAGAGAAAAGCAACTAAGATGATTAGGTGTGTGCAACAGTGGTGGGATTCAAATTTTTTTTACTACTGGTTCTGTGGGCATGGCTTGGGTGGGTGTGGCAGGGAAAAGATACTGCAAAATCTCCATTCTCTCCCCACCCCACTAACCTGCTTTCCAGCTCCGTTCTCCTGTGCAGGGCAACAAAAGAAGACCCAGCCAATCAGCTGGGACTTAGCAGGCAGAGAATAGATGGGGGCGGGGCCAGTCAGAGGTAGGATTTGCCGGTTCTCTGAACTAGACAGAATTTCCGCTGCCGGTTTATAAGTATAATTTATATACTGCTTCACAGTGTTTTATATTGTCCGCACCAATCTGGGTCCACATTTCACCTACCTTGGAAGGATGGAAAGCTGAATCAACCTTGAGCCTAGTGAGACTCGAACTGCCAAACTGCTGATAATCAGCAGAATTAGCCTGCAACACTGCATTCTAACCACTGTGCCTTCATAGTCCATCAACAAATCTGAAATCAAAGGAAGCTTTCTCTTTCCAAGGAATCTACTATCTGTGCTTGAAGCAGATGTTTTTCTCCAGTTCTTTCTTTCCTCCCAATCATACAATATCTACTATACTTAACCATCTTGTCAGAGACTTCTGGTTCCCCTGTTACCCTTTCAGCATAACAAGTAATGCATAGAGTTAGTCCCTTTTAAGTGCTGACCATCAGTGCATTGTTTAGCTCAACACATAAACCATGTAGTTAGAATTAGATGCCTCATAGCTATTCTTAACATTGATTCCAATATTTTTTTTGATGGGGGGAAGGGGTGGCAATTACAGGAACAACCTTAAGGCGGAGGCACATAAATACATGTTTAGGAATATACTCATCTTCCTCTGCACAAAGAGCCTTTCCAAAAATTACTGCCAAATTGTAATTTAGAATGTGATGTAAGAAGAAAATTATTAGTAATGCATGAAGGAGGGGTAGCCATATTACTCATATTTAATTAAATAAAATTAACATGAATCCCAAATGGAGATTTTTAATGTAATAGAAGACAGTTATTTAAAACATAAGGAATAATCATACTAATTTATTGTTGATCACGCAATCAGCCAGTCTAAATTTGGTATTTTTATCCACCTATCCAGTCCTTCCTAAGGACATAGGAAGGGAGATGATTAATTAAAAACTAGGAGAGACAGATGGGGGATCCCTGTGTCCTTAGTGGAAAATCTGTTTTGCTTCTCTTGCACAGCCTCCAGCAAAGGGAAATAAAACTGATTTTTATTGGTCATCTTGCAAAACATTTGAAAAATGCTTACCAGCAGATGTAGAACATACATTTTTGTAATAACACCTTCCCAGCATGGTCTTTTTAGAGTTAACAGGCAGGTGCTTTTCTTATTGCACTTCAGCTGATGGAAATGTGCTATCAATTTGAGATTAAAACAAACTCCAGCTGTAATCCAGGGTAAATGCAGGTATACCAACCCTGGAGCAGGGGTCTTTAAACTTGATAGCTTGAAGGCTTGTGGACTTCAACTCCCAGAATTCCTCCTCCACTCATGTTAGCTCAGGAATTCTGGGAATTGAAATCCACAAGTCTTAAACTTGCCAAGTTTGAATACCCTGGATCTGGAGAGAGGAAATGGGAAAGCAAAGTCAAAGCAAGAGAGGCAACATTCATATACATAATGATAAATCTGCTAGTTTGAACATGGCTTACTTTCTAAATTACAAATTACTGAGTTTCATTATGCTGAAAGAGTCCCTTGCAGAATTCAGTGTCCATGTTCACACAACTTGCTAAGTAAAACCATACTAATATTACAATTTAATGTATGTATTTAGCATTTCTTCAGCAGCATCCACAGTATTAGGTTAACATTGGCAAGATGGCAAATGGAGCATCAGACTGAAAGCCTCTTTGAAACTGGTTTGTAAAAGAGCAAGACTTGGCATGAAGATAATCTATCTTGTCAACTTTAACAATACTGTGTGCACCCTGCTACAAGCCGGGATTTGTAAGTGACCATGATAAATAAAAAATAGCAAGAAGGCAATTTAAGGCAAAGTCCTCAAACCTTAGGTTACATAACCCCTTAGAACAGGGCTGTCAAATTCACGGCTCACTGGTTGGATGTGTCATGCACTGGCCATGCCCAGGCCCAGTTAGCAAAAGGGGAAAAGTTGCGATACATCACATAACACCAGGTTGACCGAGTTTGACACTCTTACTTAGAACAATATTTCCCAAACTTGACAAGTTTAGGATGGGTTGACTTCAATTTCCATGCTAGCTGGGGAATTCTGGGAGTTGAAATCCACCCATTTTGAAGCAGAGAGCAACACCTCAAGTTATTTGGAGAAGATAGCTCCTCAATCATCTGCCAGAACAATTTTTATAATTTATAACATAGCTTTTGTTTATTGGAGGGGGATGTTTATCATTTTTAGGAGTATGTCATATCACAATGTTGGAGAAGCACCAAGGCTGCATAAAGTTCATAATAATGGAATGGATGTGCTTAAAGCAAGCCCCTTGTTGCAAAGGCAAAGCATATATATTACCCTGCTAAACTCACCTGCCCACAACAGACCAATAAGCCTATCTGTTCCCAACAGTTTAAAAAAGATTCTATCTCTGCAACTTTGGAGATGTTAATTAATTTCATTGCTGGTCAGATTTGTATCTACAACACATGAGCAAAGAGGGTTTGCTTGTTTACAAACTAGCTGTGGGAACAAATAACTTCATTCGTCTTAAAATTAAGACTTACAGTGGTGCTATAGTATGAGATTTTAATCTGGTCCTTGATTAGCAACCTAGGTTCAAAGTCACACGTATAAGTATGTGTTTGCCCAGTGTAGTAGAGTTTGTTTATATGAAGGAATATAATTTGGTATAGTCTCATTTCCAAACAATACACAGTGATGATGGGACCTAAAATCCAATTTACCTAGAAGAATGATATCCAGCCTTAAGGCCCTGTCACACTGCCCAACGGATGCAAAACGGACACAACAGACGAGCAAAATGTTCCATCCGTAGTTATCCGCTCTCAGAAGGGGCAAAAATTTGCATAACCGGAGCGGATAACACGGACGGGGGGAGGATGCAGGGCAGATGGAAACGGATGCGGAATGGAAGTCCGCGGACACTGGAAGCGGATGGAGCGATGGGCACATCCGCCAAGGCTCCGGGGGACCTAGCAAAGCGGGATGCGGAACGGATACAAGCGGATGCAGAGCGGATGCAGAGCGGATGAAGGCGATGCAGAGTGGATGCACAGCGAAAGCCTAGCGGATGCCGAGCGCTTAATTGCAACATGCGGGGAGGATGCATGCGTCAGCCCCGTGGATATAACGGAAGCAGCTCGAAGCGACGTCACGCATTCAGAGGAAAAAGACTGCTTCCAGACCACATCGACTGCACTATTGGCCTGTCCTGCTGCATGTCTGCTGCAAGCCTTAGCTGCCAGCCTTGCTGTTGCCTGCCTGCAGCTTGCTGCAACCAAGTCGCTGCCAGCTTGGTGCATGCCTGCCGGCAAGGCCTTGGTTTCATAGCCTGCCTGCCAGCCTCCTGCCAGCTTGGTGCCTGCCCCTGCCAGCCTCCTGCCAGCCTTGGTGGGCCAACCTTCCTGCCAGCCTTGGTGCCTGCCTGCCTGCCCAGTTCTTCCTGCCATCCTTGGTGCCTGCCTTCGTGCAAGCCTTGGTGGCCTTGCCTGCCTGCCAGCCTTCCCTGCAGCAACTTGGTAGCCTGCCTCTGCCAGCCTCCCTGCCAGCGCTTGTTCCTGCCAGCCAGCACCCCCACAACCATGCTGAAGCACAGCAAGTCTCTCAGCCATCCTGCTGCCAAGCCTTGCAAGAGGGACAGGGCTACTACCCGCCCCTGGGCCGCCTCCAACTCTGGTTTTCCTGGGGCTTCTAGCAGCATGGGCTCGCTCTTCTGGGGCTGGGGCTCTGCTGCTTCTGCTTCTGGAAGACTGATGACAAGCACTCCAGCCAGCACACATCCCAGCACTGACCCTTCACACCCCTGAGACTGGAGGGACCAAGAAGGAGTGCCAGAGACTCAGTTTTTGTATTATGCTTGTTGTTAATAAAGTCTATTTTTGATTTCACACACTTGCTTTTCATTTCTTTTTTTAATAAAGTCTTGCTGGAAAATTTTTAAGAATGGTTTAAAAAAAAAAAAAAAAAAACCTTTTTTTGGGCCCCCCATGCTTGTTGGAATGGTTCAGAAATAGCAGTGGGATGGTTGAGATAGCTGTGAAATGGGCAGGGATACTTTGTGGGGATGGGTAATAGCGTGGATAGATAAACCTCCAGTGCAAGCATAAGTGGGACTGTATGGTCCAAGCGCTCCCAGGTGCCACACCTTGGCCCTTTATTATCAAATAACAATGTACTCATTAAGATCCACACATTTTCACCATAAAACAACTCTTTATATAAATGCCCTGTTTCATGTCGGGCCACTCAACATACATGCAAGCAATCTATCAGTTAATGCAGACAGGCCTGAAGGAAGCATCCATAAGCATCTAATCCTGTCTTGCACTCCACTCTCCCACTGGGGAGTTGCACCAAGTTGTTTTCAGGAGGTTGCGCTGCTTCTTCTCCTTCACGTGAGGCTCTGTTGGGGCCTGCCACATCCTCAACGTGTCTAATCAGGTTTCGCCCTTGCCTCCATTCCCCAGGCTCATGTCCCATTGCCTTGTTGGAAGGTCCACGAGCCTGTTCTGCAAAGACTGGGTTAGCGGGTGCACATGAGATTGTGCAAGATGCACAGCTTCCACGATCTTTACACGGTCTCATGGGCGATGCTGCAATGGTGGCTAGAAGCACCTGGAACCTGTTGGCGCAGGAATGCCAAAGGCGTTCTCACCACCCACCATGCCCTGGACAGCCTGTAGTTGAAGATCTCTCTTCATGGGTGAGAGGTCTGGAAGTGTAGCGGCTTCCAATAGGTCAGGCTTTGTGAGGGGAGAAGGCGCATCCCAAGATGAAATAGGGCAACATTTGTGTGTCGTTTGGGCAGGGGTTCGGATCTGGGAAGCCACGAATGAGCGTTCGTTCCAGCTCCTCTTGAGGTGACTGGCATTGTATACCTGGGCATCTGAAGATGAGCCGTTGCCTGAAGCATCGATGTACATGAACTTGTCAGTCACATCGGACATGGCGAAGAGGATGAGCTGAAGAAGCTCTTGTAAATTGGAAAATAAGTGGACCCTGACTTGGCTTGGAGCTTGCAGGCCACGTGCTTCCATCTATGGCTCCAACGGTCTGGCGGAAGTTCCACCCTGATACGCACTGCTCTGCAACTTTCTCCAGCCTTCTTTCAGTGGAGGGGCATGGAGGAGCTCCTCCTTGTATTCTTCGATGATGGCGCACCAACTTCTTGACCACAATGCTGATGGTGTTGTGTGGCACTTCCAGCCGTACTGCATGCCTCCTGTAGGCGTTCCCGAGGCCAGGTGGCGCAGAGTGAGTCACCTGAGCCCAGGTTCCAGGCTGGCCAGAAGTTGGTGTTGTCTTGGTCAACCTTGGGTGTAAGGCGCTGCACAACTTCATACAAACATGGCTGGAGGCATTCTCATGAAGTTCTGGAATGGCCCGAGTGTCTTTCGGCGCCTTTTTGAGCTCCACAATCAGCTTGTTGTACAGTCCGTCCTCTGCTCTCTGGCGAACCATCTTCATACCTCAGACGCTTCTTGGCGCCCCTTTTTCTTCCCATAAGTAGAGTCATAGAAGCCTGTAGATGGCTTTGCACTGTGCAGATGGGATGGTAGCTGCCAAAGGACTGTGTTAACGATCCACGGGTGGACATGACTGGATGCTGTGGAAGAGGAAGAGGCAGATGAAGGCTGCAGAGGTACGCACCGCAGGGCTGCTGTTCTGGAAGATGGAGATCCAGATGTGTTGCTCCCCCTTTTTATAGGCAGTAAGGGTTCGCCTATTTGAATCTCTAGCATCCTCTAGGCATACCCTAGGATCCTGTTAGACATCCTGTAGACACCTAATATCCGAGATAACGGTCCCTCTGCAATGTTTTTCCGTTAAAACAGGCTTTGTTTCGCTAGCATCGTTCTGCGCATCCGTTCTCATCCGTTTTGCTTCCTCCCTGCGTCCAGCGATGCGAGTTGCGTGGATGCCGGAACGGATGCTAGCGGATATAGTGGACTGCGTAATGGATGCACGAACGGATGCCTAGCGGATGCGTAGCGGAATGCCAGAACGGACGAATTGAATACATTTCCGTGCAAAAGTTTTGAGCAGCTCACAACTTTCTGAGCGGATGAAACGTCAATAAATGGATGCCTGGACGGATAGAGGGAAGCAAATGGAGGCAGTGAGTACACGATGCATTAACTAACGGATGGCAAGCTTTTTTGTCCATTTTACATCCTCTTTGCATCCGTTGGTGCAGTGTGACAGGGGCTTTACTCTAATTGATTCTATTCTTTTTCTCGAGATGAACAAATCCTATCCAGGAAAACTCCTATTCTGAAGACTGTTGCTTCATGATACACCATGGATAAGTTGTTCTTATAGAACAGGGCTGTCAAACTTCCAACCTGCAGCTTGGATGCGTTACACACGGGCCACGCCCATGCCCAGTTTAAGCCCCTGTCCCACTGCACCAATGGATGTGAAGAGGATGTAAAACGTTAAAAAACGTTGGAAAACGCTATGCATCCATTGTGTACTCATTGCATATGTTTTTCATACGGTCTATCTTTTGAGCATCCGTCCATTGAGATTTCATCCACTCAAGAAGTTTTGAGCTGCACAAAACTTTGTGAACAGATAAACTTTCTGCTGTGTACGATGTAAATCCGTGACATCTGAGCAACAAACGTTCTATGTCCGTTTATCATCCATTAAACGTCCACTGTATCCTCTCTGCATCCTCTGGGCATCCTCGCAACTCACATCCACTGTAACTGAAAATGGAAAGAGGGAGGAAACAAAAGGTACACGGNTATGAACATCCGTTTAACATCCCCGCTACATACTACCCACGTCCGTTCTTTTCCTTTCTTTTCCGTTCTGTTTATGCCAATTTTTGCCAGTTTTTGGAGCGGATGACAATGGAGCACCTCCGAAATTTTGCTGGTCCACTGTGTCCTTTTTGCATATGTTTTGCATCCATCGGCCAATGGGACCTAGCCTTTAGTGAAGGGGAAAAAAAATCCTTTGATACCGCCATGACGATGTGAGTTTGACACCCCTGTTATAGAACAATAGATCTTTGTTTTTGTAATTGAAACTAGCTATGTATGGATCCAGGATAAAACATAGGTAACGTTGTGAGGACATGATAGAAACATGTTTATAGAGATAAGTTCTTGTGAGGAATGTGGAGAAGGCCTCTCCCATTTTTTTTTATCATAAACTTCTTATTAATTTCTACATGGAGAGACTGATGTTTATTTTCCTTCCCTAAATGTATATGAATCTTTCTCCCACTTGCAATCTGACCGTGGCATAGTCCAGATTTCCACCATCATATAATGGATGAAGTGTTGATTGACTTCCAAGTGAGTTAAAAGCAAAGGAACTCCTACATATTTTTATTTTGTTCTGGCCATGCACATGTCTATCACATTCCACATTACAAAAACGTGAGTTAAAAATAGCTGTTGGTGCTTTACCAGTATTTTGGATATTTTTCTTGAGTTCAAATTTTCTTGTCTGAACCTCAGCCATTTCATTCTTGCTGATAATGAGCAAGAGATTCAAGTACTGGTAGATAAAAATACAGGTTGGAAAACACTCGAGAAATAGAGTAGTTAGAATGGAGGATTAGGGTGAGGGAAAGCTTAATTATCAGTTGACCACTGAAGTTCATTGGATAATTTGTTGTCTTTCTCTTTCAGTCTAAACTATTTTATCTTATTGGGAGAAAAACAAGGATGTAAAAATAAAAATATAGATGAATGACTTGAATATACAGTATGAATGGCTTGAATTCTAAATAAATCAGAGATATTCATTCTAAGCCTTGGGACATTTTGGGACTTGGGACACATTTATTATGGCATCTGTTTCAAGATATTACTCCATTTTGGAACAATCTTAATATTAAAATATATATTTTGGGGAAAGAATAGAAACAAACACTTATTCAAGAAGTTTAAGCAATTAAGCAATGAGCTATGGTGGTGCAGTGGTTAGAATGCAGTACTAATTCTGCCCATAGCCAGGAGTTTGATCCTGACTGGCTCAAGGTTGACTCAGCCTTCCATTCTTCCAAGGTTGATAAAATGAGGACCCAGATTGTTGGGGGCAAGATGTTGATTCTGTAAACCACTTAGAAAGTGCTGGAAAGCAGTATGAAGCAGTACGTAAGTCTAGGACAGTGCTAGTACTATTGCTATGATGTAGATTCATAGAATCATAGGAAGGAAGAGACTTTGGAGATCTGACAAAAATGTAAAAAAAAATAATTAAAATATTATATACATGAATTTAAATATAATTTAATTTAAAAATATACACATATTAAAAAGAAAACAAAAAACAGGAAAACCTCAAAGGGTAGGCTTGATTGACCACTCTTTTTCTGCTGTCAGTTTTCCATGTTTCTAATGTGATTGCTGAAATATGTAAAGTCCAGTTCGAATTAATCCACCATCTAACAACTTGATTATGGAGATTCTCAGGCATCCATATTATTGTTGTTCTAAAATTGCTTTTTCAAGAGACAAATGGGCTTTCTTTGTTTTTCCTTAAGATGTTTTGCTTCTCATCCAAGGATTCCTAGAACTGAAAAAGCTTCCTGGATGAGAAATGAAATGTCTTCAAGAAAAAACAAAGAAAGTCCAGCTGTCTCCTGAAAAAGCACCCTTGGAACAACTTGAATGATGTTATGGAATGAGATTGAAGGACAGGAAGGTTCTCATTTTAACTTCTTCCACTGCTCATTGTCTTTTTCAGAGTTACCATTTGTTTCATTCCCTGCTTGCCCTATTTCTTCCAGAAGGAATCCTTTATATTGCCACAGTGAATAATCAGTTTGTTTCAGAATGTGTAAGAGGAAAAATTCTCATGATTTTGTTGCACTTTCCTGTTTGGATCAATGGATCCACCACAATTTGTTTTGTCAAACAATATCTCTCTTGCATTTCATTCTTTAATTAATAGAGGAAGATAGAGATTTAATTTAATATAGCCTATAATGCGCTTAATTTATTCGAGAAAGCAGCTTTTCATTATTTGAAGAGCATGCAGTTCTAGCAGATAAATGGGAAAACAATTCATGACAAAATTATTTAACATAATGGGGGATATTTCAACAGTGCAATATTTTTTCATTACAAAGAAAAGATAAATGAAGTGTAGTAATTTAGATTTTAAGGATGCACACTTTTCCTTACCAAAAGTTAAGCATAATTATTTAAACATTATAGAAAATGTTTACCACATTTATAAAAGATTATGTTGATACAATTAATAGTTAAAGCATTTTAAATGTACTCATTAAACACTGTAGGTCATTTTTTCAAAAAAATCTACTTCTGGACATGAACCATTATGAACTGGAATGTGGTAAAAATAGACATCTGTATTTGTTCACAAAGAAAGATGTCTATTATACAGAAGTCTGTTAATTTATATAACAGAGAGCATAATGTACATTTTTAAATTTATTTCTTATTGATTTTAAAATCATGACAAAAAATTAAAGGAAAAAGCAAAGTACAAAAATAATTATGATATAAATGCATACATTGGTAAAAAGAAAAAGAAAAAACATTTGGAAAGAGGTGTTAAATAAGTGAGAAAAATACAACAAAGGAAAAGAAAAATAACATAACATAATTTTAATAGTGAATAGCTTCATTTCTATATATACCTATCTCATGCAAATATTGGAAATGTAAGAAGGAAAATGCTTCTTTGAAACATGTTTTTACTTTGTCTTATAATTATTAGATTTTTTGAGAGAATGTAGTAGATTATATAAATACGGTTGTGTGACAAAAGCTAACATTTTCAAAGCATAATACTCTTGAACTACATACTAGCACCTAGGAATTTGTTAACTTGGCAAAATGCTGGTAATCCTTGACTAAAGACAATTGAGCCCAAAATATCTGTTCCTAAGGAAGACAATTGCTAAATGACATTTGCCCCATTTTGCAACCTTTTTTGTTATAGTGAATCACAGCAGCTGTTAAAGGCCGTGTCACACTGTACCAACGGATGCAAAGAGAATGTAAAATGGACAAAAAAGCTTGCCATCCGTTCGAAAACGCGATGTACTCATTGCCTCCGTTTTGCTTCCTCTC